>CM019067.1:204381876-204571137 GCA_009667805.1 Leptobrachium leishanense | reverse complement strand
AGCGTGTGTGCGTGATTAGGAGATGTCAGACGCTGCTAGTGTGCGGCCAACATAACGTTCAAACAGCCGGATTTCCCTAGACTTCTTTTCACCCCATCGTCATGAAATACGTCCAGAATTGCGCATCGTCTGACCACTTAAGCGTATTCCGTGAAAAAATGCGTGCGCACGCATCGACGTACATTTTGACGGTGGCCGCAGAAAATGCGCTCATCTGTCCCTAGCCTTAGACATGTCCTGGCCCTGTCTCCTTTTTAATCGCAACTAGAACATACAATGTTTTCTCTCAATTTACATTTTGCAGTTGTTTCTTTTAACAAACTTTCATCATTTGCACTAGAGCGATATTTTTCAGGATCTTTAAAACGTCTCAACTGTGTTTAGAATCTGCAAAAGTGACTATTTCATCACACTGTGTAATGTGTATAGCAAATGGTTTAATTGATGCCTGTAAGCCTTTCCAAATCATTGAGATCAACAGTCCATCACTTAACGTGTCTCCAGTATTTCTCAGTGCTGTAATTGCTGGCTCAGCTCAGCATTTATAATATAGTCAGTCTATTATAGTGAGGAAAAGGGGAATTGTGAGGGTCCTGAGAAGAGCAACAGCACTAGTGGCCTGCTCTACAGTGGGTGCCCGCTCAGGTCTCACAAGGTTTTAGCTTGCTTGTGCCATTACAGGGATGAACGCTCCATATGCAAATCAGCCTGCTCTCACCTAGAAAGGGTGGCCAGTACTGATTGTCAATTACGTCATCCCTGCACTAGAGGTGCAGCAACCCCAACGATAGTTTCGGTCTTATTAGGCTTCGTCAGGAGGGTATAGCTGACATCCCTCTAGGCACATCAAGCAAGGGGTCCACGTCTGGATAACCCTGTAAAACTCTTATTTATAGCCTTCTGAAGAGATCTTAGCTTAGTGAACAAACAAATTATGCAGGGCTTTCTTTTACCTGCATAATGCTCTCTCAATGTTTTCTGCTATCATCAGCTGTGTGACGTGCATCACTTTGGACTCAGGGTACATGAGCCTAGAAATATATTTGTGTTGGCCTGATATTTTCCCTGATCCTTTGTTTCAACGCTGGACGTGGTTTTACCCTGTGTGTGTTTTTCCCAATTGTAAAAGGAAAATAAAGTCAGCCCCAGGTTTTCGCCCTGCAAGGATTTCCTGTATTCAATGGGTATAGGCCAGAATCATTATGCATTCGGGATACTGGTGGTGAGTGGAGCATTCTGCACGTGGGCACAGGACCCCTAGGGCTCCTACCCGTCCGGTTTTCACCTGGACTGTCCGGCTTTTGAGTCATGTGTCCGGTTTTCAGATCACCTGCCAACTGGACACATGACTCAGCTTGGACCGCGTGCTGCCAGCATCCCTCATACGCCTGTCCTGCCTCTCCTGAATGTGTTCACTCACACGCTGGCTGTGTGCGAGTGAGAGATGAATGCTCCTCCCAGCTTCCGCTGACAAGTAGGGGTGGTCTGGTCATGTGGTGTGGTCTGTGACATCTCTTCCAGTTTCTCCACACTCTGCCAGGTCCGCCTCCTCTCATCAGCTGCATGCTGCCGCTCACGGGGACCTCACCACGCTCTTTTAACCATTGGGAAAGGCTGGCAGATGAGCCGTGTGAGAGCAACATCTGCTCTGTGCTGTGCTGTTGGATTGGATTGGAATCATGTAGAGAATCTGGATTCCTATTCCTCATGCAGGCTCCAAGAACAAAGGTGACAAGTTAACAAATTAATCTGATCATAAAAAGTAAATCCCCCTCTCACCAGCAGTGTGTCGTAATATATACATATATATATACATACCAGTGTCCCAGCAGTGTGACATAATACCAGAGTGCCAAAATACCAGTGTGCCAGCAATGTGCCACAATACCAGTGTGCCATAATACCAGTGTGCCATATACATACCATTGTGCCAGCATTGTTTCATAATACCAGTGTGCCATAATACCAGTGTGCAAGCAGTGTGCCATAATACCAGTGTGCCATATACATAACAGTGTGCCATAATACCAGTGTGCCTTATACATACCAGTGTGGCATAATATCAGTGTGCCATAATACCAGTGTGCCAGCAGTGTGCCATAATACCAGTGTGCCATATACATAAGTGTGCCATAATACCAGTGTGCCAGCAGAGTGCCATGATACCAGTGTGCCTTATACATACCAGCGTGCCAGCAGTGTGCCATCATATCAGTCTGCCATGTATGCCACGTGCCATAATATATATGCTTAATGAAAATATACACATAATGATATACGCTACAAAAAAAATGCTCATCAAGCCCAACACTAGAGTGTTTGGATTTGGCTTGAAGAAAAGGTAGCAACCCTAAGGACCCCCCACATTACAAACTGTTTCTCTGATAATCAGAGATAAACTTTTATCATCTAAAATGTTTATTAATTTAGCATAAGCTTCCTCATTCTTTTGTAGACCTTCATCCTCATCTGCAGTGTCTGCTGGCACATTCAGTAAAGTTTCTTTAAGATTCAGCAGCCTCAGTTGTCCCAAAAATTTACAGGGTTATTCAAAGAGATCCGAATTGATGGAGAAAGGTAACCGAACGCTGAAATTCAGCGTTCGGTTACCTTTCCTGGCCATTCGGCTATCCAGAGAGCAGGCAAATCACCAAATCCTGGCGAATTTCCTGCACATACGGTGCCTGTTCGGTGCCTCTTCGAGGGCAGTGAAATCCCCATAGAGAAGCAATGCTTCTGCTATTCACAGAACAAAAACCAGCAGTGAAAGATTTCTGAAATGCCCTGCCATTCGGTGGTTTAATTCGGCAGGTTTACTCAGGCGAATCCCATTGACTTCACTGTTAAAAATATTCCCGTTTTAAACCAATATCTGATAAACTGTTCATTTTAAGATTCTGCAGTAAAAATGTCTCTTTATTTGTATTTTTTAAGACCTTTTAGGCATTTTTCGGGATTTGTTTGCAAACTTTTTTTTAAATCGTTTTTTTCTTTATTCTGTTATAGCCCTTTTTATTATCATTCATTGGATCTTATATGTAAATTTCAGACATTTTCACTCAGTAGTTTCTTTACAAACAGCATTTCACTTTTCAAACATTCAAGGGTACTGTTTTTTTTTTTCTTCACCTCCTTCGTCGGCGGTGTCGACTTTTTCCAACGGCTTCACTGCGTGTGATCAGCTCCTGCTCGGGTTTTTCCGGCATTTTTGGCAGGTTAATCCACATGTTTTTGCGGGTTTCGGTGTGCGTTCGCCCTCGTTTTGCGGTGAGTTGTCGGAGGGCTCTGTCTCTGCCGCTCCCCTCTGCAGAATTAAGTTCAAAATCCTTATCCTTACCTACAAAACCCTCACTAACTCAGCTCCCCACTACCTGTCCTCACTAATCACCAAATGCACCCCAGCCCGGTCCCTAAGGTCAAACTGTGACCTGCGCCTAGCTTCTCCCCGCATCACCTCTTCCCATGATAGACTGCAGGATTTCTCACGCGCAGCCCCCACTCTCTGCAACGCTCTCCCTCGTACTGTCAGACTTTCCCCTAACTTCTCTTCCTTCAAACGCTCCCTGAAAACATTCCTATTTAGGGAAGCCTACCACCCAACTCACTGACGCAACCATCAATCACTCTCACCTTACAGTCCTCTCCTCCTGTTTCCAACCCGAACCCTCCTAGATTGTGAGTTCCTACGGGAATAGGGCCCTCATCTCCTCCTGTACTGTTTGTCAAATGCTGTTCAATGTATTGTAACCCTGTCTATACTGTGCTTATTGTGCAGCGCTGCGGAATATGCTGGCGCTTTATAAATGGGGGATAATAATAATAATAAAAGGGTTTGCGGTAACTTTTCCCTGCATTACGGCGGCCCTGTGTGCTTGCTGAATACACCGCTGGGTCACCAAAATGGGATTGCCAAATCGTGCCGGATTGAAGAGAACGAAAAGCCACCGAACGTGCGGTAACTTTTCGATTCTCTTTGAATAACCCTGATAGTCTCCCAAAGTTCATAATTATTTTCATCACCATCAAAACAAAGCCTGCTCCATCGGTTTCCTGCATCCCTCCTGGGCTCATAACCTGTTGCCATTCTTATATACTCGGGTATCCTACCCTTATAATAAGATAACTCTTACATAAGCATGGAGGAGAAAATATCACACAGGCATTCTTCCTTTTGTGTCTTTATTGTAATAACACTGATACTGCTTTCTGTTCCAGAAGGTGGAAGGGGCAAGAAACAACAATTTATTTTTACACTTCTGTGAACATACATAACATAGATTACACTGTCATAGCACTTTCAACTGGGACATCCTAAAACATTTACAGTTGTGTTCAAAATTATTCAACCCCCAATGCTGTAAAGGGTTTTAGGGAATTTAGTTTACATTTGTAATTGTATTTAGAATGAAATCCTACAAGGACTTTTTAAAGAACCATATGCAACTAAAATGACATCAATTGGTTTTGTAATACAGTAATAAATGTTTCTTTTGTGAATTCTTCATTGACACAATTATTCAACCCCTTAAAGA
This sequence comes from Leptobrachium leishanense, assembly GCA_009667805.1. Taxonomy (NCBI): domain Eukaryota; kingdom Metazoa; phylum Chordata; class Amphibia; order Anura; family Megophryidae; genus Leptobrachium; species Leptobrachium leishanense. The sequence continues at coordinate 204,566,605 of CM019067.1, read as the reverse complement.
CTACCACTCTGAAAACACTTGAATGAACCTTTGTTCTTCAATCAGGTATTGAAAACACCTGTGGATATCACGGAGCAGCAATAAAGCATAATAAGCACCAATTTGGCAGCTTTAAAATGACTGTGATACTCAGCTCCTTCTAGACATTTACTGGTGTGGTTACAAACATGGTGAAGTCAAGAGAATGGTCCAGGAAGACAAGAGAAGAGGTGATTACTCTTCACAGGAAGGGCAATTACCAAGAGAGACCATAGGAAGCATCATTCGCAAATTCAAGGCAAAGGTCGTGGCAGAAAGAAGATGCCTGGTCATGGCAGAAAGAAGATGCTGACTTCGACTGCTGTGCACTACCTGAAGCGTAGAGTGGAGAAAAGTCCCCGTGTGACTGCTGAGGAACTGAGAAAAGATTTGTCAGATATGGGTACTGAAGTTTCAGCTCAGACAATACGGCGCACACTGCGTAATGAATGCCTCAATGCCAGAACTCCCAGGCGCACCCCCTTGCTGTCTCCAAAGAATAAGAAGAGTCGACTGCAGTATGCCAAAAGTCATGTGGACAAACCACAGAAGTTTTGGGATAGTGTTCTGTGGACTGATGAAACAAAATTAGAACTGTTTGGGCAAATGGATCAACGCTATGTTTGGAGGACGAAGAACAAGGCCTATGAAGAAAAGAACACCTTGCCTACTGTGAAGCATGGCGGGGGGTCACTCATGCTTTGGGGCTGTTTTGCTTCTGCAGGTACAGGGAAGCTTCAGCGTGTGCAAGGTACCATGAATTCTCTTCAGTACCAGGAGATATTGGATGACAATGTGATGCAGTCCGTCACAAACCTGAGGCTTGGGAGACATTGGACCTTTCAACAGGACAAAGATCCCAAGCATACCTCCAAGTCCACTAGAGCATGGTTGCAGATTAAAGGCTGGAACATTTTGGAGTGGCCATCGCAGTCACCTGACTTAAATGCGATTGAAAACCTCTGGTGGGACTTAAAGAAAACAGTTGCAGTGCGCAAGCCTAAGAATGTGACTGAACTGGAGGCTTTTGCCCATGACGAATGGGCGAAGATACCCGTAGATCGCTGCAAGACACTTGTGTCAAGCTATGCTTCATGTTTAAAAGCTGTTATAACTGTAAAAGGATGTTGTACTAAGTACTAAGATTGAATGTCACTTGGGGTTGAATAAAACTGATAATGATGTGAGCACAGAAAAGACATTTGTGGTTATTTCATTATAAATGTTATGTTATATTTGTCTGACCTACACGTGCCTCTTTGATTTAATTGTAAGCAAGATGACTGAATGATCAAAATCAATGTCAAACTGGCCAAAACACTCAATTTCAGTGGGGGTTGAATAATTTTGAACACAACTGTAGGGCCCTATTACAAACTTTGCGCAAATGTCTGCGCCGCCGCAAAAAAATGCATTAACGCGAGGGGTAAAACCCTTTTGCGCAGAACGTTGTATTACAAAGTCAGCGCAACAAACGCGTGCCCTCCTCTAACGCGGGGGAACCTGCGCAAACCCTCTGCAAGCGTATTGTACTATGCACGTCCTATACTTAACATTGTGAGCGCAAATGTGTTTGTGTGCTGGTATGCGGATTGGTATTACAATCTATGTGCAGTTTTAACTCACAGCCTTTGCACGCATAATTTTAACAACTCCTAAAAGCTGGTGTTAATGGCAAATCTGAACGACCTTGCCGAACCCAAATACACCAGCCCAAAAAAAAAATACAGCAAAGTATAGTTACACATTCTACTCATACCCAAGCAATAAAATGGAGAAGTTGTGTGTGCATTTATTATTGCTGCAGCATGTATGCTCTGGTTGACTTTGACAGGCGCAAAAGCTAAACGTGAGATAATTGTGGTTCTTAATTCTGATTGGCTGAATTGCGTGATAAAAACAGACCACACACTGATTTCTGCGTGCAACGTTACTGCGTGCTTATTTTTGCGCGTCCATTTTATGCGCGTTATTGCTCGACGGATGAAAAAATGTGCAAGGATTGTAATTCCAGCGTTGATTTACGCACGTTAACGTTTAACGCTTGGTGCACAAATTTACGCATTGTGCGAGCGTTTCAATGCGAAGATTGTAATAGGGCCCTTAATGTGAACAGCTTAATGTAAAAAGAGCTTAATGTTTAAAAAAAGTATCTAAACCTCAATCAAATGCCTTGAAACTTTGCACAACCCACGTACTCAGCTTCCCAAACCTATCCTGGAAGTTTCAGGGATTTTGGTTTCCCACAGGGCAAATGAGTGACATTAAGCTTGTTTTTTGGGGAGCTTAATGTGACTTAACGTACAAAAACCAACTCAGTTGTTAACCAATTTCCCCCAAACTTCACATACTACAGGACTCTATGCCAACATATTCTGAAGATGGAGTCATTTGATAGAACATACCAAAAGTTATTCACATTAAACAATTTTATTACAATCCTAAAACATTTAGGGCATCGCATCGCGAGATCCGGCTGGTCGGCGTAGGGATACGCAGGGAGAGACAGGGGGGACTTTTTCCCCCTGTCTTTCTCTGCTCCCACCGGCCAGAGGAGGCGACTGGAGCCGCGGTCCTCGCCGTGGGACACAGGGTAAGTATGTGATTTTTTTTTAAACTTTTTTAAGCTGGTGTTAACGGATTCTGCACCAGCGGAATCAGTTAACACCAGGTCCTGGCTCCGGTTAAGTTTTCGTTGACCAGAGCCAGGCGTTAATCAGCGCTAGGACATTGTAATCCAGCGCTTATTAACACTTTGCGCTCCCCATGTTAAGTATAGGGAGCGCAAAGTGCACTAACCTCGCGCAGAGGAGCACAAGGTACCAAACGCAAACGGGTTTTTTAAGTCGTTTGCATTTGGATTGTAATAGGCAGTTAATACCGCAGCTAACGGTAGTGCTCACGCAGGTGAGCGCTATCGTTAGTGTTAGGTATGTTAATAGGGGCTTAAATGTTTTAGCATGTCCCCTTTCAACTTGTATCTCAAGAAAACCACTTAGGCTGATAAATCCAGTATTGATTGTAGAATTCCTAAAAATATAATTACAGTAGCGATCGCAAAGGATTTGTGTCATATATCATCATATTTAGATATTATGATAATTAAATGCTTGTTAATACCAAAGAGGGAGAACTAGGGGTAGTGTGTAAGCTTTCTGCCTTGAATGGCTTGTGTGGCTAGCTGTGTCATCATTAGGCCAGCCTACTCTAGAGAGGTTACCTCCTATGGTGACTCCCACTGGAAATAAAGGTGTGTGTTGGAAAAAGTTGGGTCGCTTCTTCTATGTACCTTGAGCTAGGAAGGCAGGCCTTGAGAACTCTGCTCAGCCCCAAGCCAAAAGCTACTATTTATTGCATCTTGTATTCATTCATTTTTGTATGGTTTAATATTGTTTTGTTTACTGTGCTTTTGTTTACTATTTTGTTAGTTGCTTTAAAATAGTTGTTATCTGTTAATATAAATTGTCAAGTAAATTGTCAATTCATATTGCAGTTTTTTGTGGGTTCTTCTTCCACAAACTCAACCACAATGCCCAAAAGAAATAAAAATATTAGTGTTGCAAATTAGGGTCTTAATTATTGCGTATTATATCATTAACAAGGTGTTAAGTCTGCCCGGAGGGCAGTCTATCGTTGTAGAGGATGTTGCTGCCCAGCGCTACCAATGATGTGGCTGCTTAGGTGCTCCCCAGGATCTGGCTGCTCAGTGCTCCCACTGATGTAGCTGCTCGGCGCACCCAGGATCTGGCCTCTCAGGTGCTCCCCAGGATCTGGCCTCTCAGGTGCTCCCCAGGATCTGGCCTCTCAGGTGCTCCCCAGGATCTGGCCTCTCAGGTGCTCCCCAGGATCTGGCCTCTCAGGTGCTCCAAAGGATCTGGCTGCTGGGTGCTCCCCAGGATCTGGCTGCTCAGTGCAACCAGATTCTGGCTGCTCAGTGCAACCAGATTCTGGCTGCTCAGTGCAACCAGATTCTGGCTGCTCGGTGCACCTAGGATCTGGCTGCTCGGTGCACCCAGGATCTGGCCGCTCAGTGCACCCAGGATCTGGCTGTTTAGTGCATCCCAGGATCTTGCTGCATGATCTGGCTGCTCTGTGCTCTCGTGGATCTGGCTGCTCAGTGCTCCCTAGGATCTGGCTGCTTGGTGCTCCAAAGAAATCTGGCTGCTCAGTGCTCCCACTGATGTAGCTGCTCGGTGCACCCAGGATCTGGCCTCTCAGGTGCTCCCCAGGATCTGGCTTCTCAGGTGCTCCCCAGGATCTGGCTTCTCAGGTGCTCCCCAGGATCTGGCCTCTCAGGTGCTCCCCAGGATCTGGCCTCTCAGGTGCTCCCCAGGATCTGGCTGCTCAGTGCAACCAGATTCTGGCTGCTCGGTGCACCTAGGATCTGGCTGCTTGGTGCACCCAGGATCTGGCTGCTCAGTGCTCCCTGGATTTGGCTTCTAGGTGCTCCTGAGGATTTGGCTGGTTGGTGCTACCCAGGAACTGTCTGCTCAGTGCACCCAGAATCTGTCTGCTCGGTGCTCCCCAGGATCTGGCTGCTCAATGCACCCCAGGATCTGGCTGCCAGATCTGGCTGCTTGGTGCTCCCCAGGATCTGGCTGCTCTGTGCTCCCAATGATGTGGCTCCTCCGCACATCCAGGATATGGCTGCTTGGTGCTCCCCAGTATCTATCTGCAGGATCTGGCTGCTCGGTGCTCTCTAGGATCAGCCTGATTGGTGCTCCCAATGATGTGACTGCTTGGTGCACCCAGGATCTGGCTGCTCAGTGCACCCAGGATCTGGCTGCTCGGTGCACCCAGGATCTGGCTGCTCGGTGCACCCAGGATCTGGCTGCTCGGTGCTACCTGGATTTGGCTTCTAGGTGCTCCTGATTGGTGCTCCCAATGATGTGACTGCTTGGTGCTCCGCAGGATCTGGCTGGTTGGTGCTCCCAATGATGTGGCTGCTGCTTGGCGCACCCAGTATCTTGCTGCTTGGTGCTCCCCAGGATCTGGCTGCTCGGAGCTCCCAGGATCTGGCTGCACGGTGATCCTTACGATCTAGCTGGATGATCTGGCTAATTGGTGCTTCCCAGGATCTGGCTGCCTGGTGCTCCCCAGGATCTGGCTGTTTAGTGCACCCCAGGATCTTGCTGCATGATCTGGCGGCTCGGTGCTCTCTTGGTTCTGGCTGCTCAGTGCTCCCTAGGATCTGGCTGCTTGGCGCTCCAAAGAATATGGATGATCGGTGCTCCCCAGGATCTGGCTGTTCTGTGCCTCCAGGATCTGGTTGCCCAGGGGCTCTCCATGATCTGGCTGCTCAGTGATCCACAGGATCTGGCTGCTTAGTGCTCCCCAGGATCTGGCTGCTTGGTGCTCCCCAGTATCTGGCTGTTTTGCTCCCCAGTATCTGGCTGTTTTGCTCCCCGGTATCTGGCCGCTCACTGCACTCCAGGATCTGGCTGCCGGATCTGGCTGCTTGATGCTCCCCAGGATCTGGCTGCTCAATGCACCCTAGGATCTATCTGCTCTGCTCCCAATGATGTGACTGCTCAGCACAACCAGGATATGGCTGCTTGGAGCTCCCCAGTATCTGTCTGCAGGATCTGACTGCTCGGTGCTCCCTAGGATCTGGCTGCTTGGTGCTCCCAATGATGTGGCCGCTGCTTGGCACACCCAGGATCTGCCTGCTCAGTGCTCCCCAGGATCTGGCTGCTCGGTGCGCCTAGGATCTGGCTGCACGGTGCTCCCCAGGATCTGGCTGCTCGGTGCACTCCAGGATCTGACTGTCAGATCTGGCTGCTTGGTGCTCCCCAGGATCTGGCGCTCATTGCTCCCAATGATGTGGCTGCTCAGCTTACCCAGGATCTGGCTGCTTGGTGCTCCCCAGGATCTGGCTGCAGGATCTGGCTACTCGATTCTTCCAAGGATCTGACTGCTCAGTGCTCCCAATGATGTGGCTGCTGCTCGGCGCATCCAGGATCTTGCTGCTCGGTGCTCCCCAGGATCTGGCTGCTCAGGTGCGCCCTAAGTTCTTACTGCTCAGGTGCTCCCAAGGATCTAGCCGCTCTGGTTCTCTTCAGGATCTGGCTGCTCGGTGCTGCCCAGGAAAGTTCGGCCACGGTCTCCAGGTCTTAACAGATCTAAGATCTATTAACCTGAGTGTATGGTTTTTGTGCCAGAAAATGTAATGTGGGAGGCAGCCCGCTCTTATTTATATCTTTAATAGTTCATTAATTATGTTAAAACCACTTGATCTTAACAGATCTAACGGAGATCTATCAGCCTTAATGGGTGTTTTTTCTAAAAAAAATGATGTGGAGGGGGCAGTCAGCTCTCATTCATGACCTGATATCTCAGTAATTAAATGAGAACTAATATAAAAACCACTTAATCTTAATGAAGATCAACCAAAATAGCTTTTTGCCTTATTTTATGTTAAGGGGTCTGATAACAGGTTAGCCTCCCCCAGCATATAATTGTTAATATCCCTTCTTCCATACTAGATCCTGTCGGATTATTATTCAATAAGAAACTTATACGAGACACAAATATCAATCGTTTATATTTCCTAGAAATTCTCCTAAATTCTTTTTTGTCTGTGTTTTGCTTTGAAGAATACACTAATCAATAATCGGATAAATATATATATAGTTATTACGTATACAAAAAAGTTTCAAATCTCATATCATAAACAAAGATTTATAAACAACATATCCATCCATCAGCACATAGAAACTAGCTTCCCAATATATGTATCTCCGGTTAGTAACTGCATATATGATTAATATCATTTACTTTATCAGTTAGTAACTATACACAAATGGTTACTAAACATTTCTGCTTAACGAAAACAATTAACATGTATTTCCCAGCAAACCAATGTTTAACAAGCTAGAGATATGTGTATCTCTCTATGCTACATGGATCAACAAAAGATGAGCTATCACTTACTCTATTTCTAGAATGATAAGTAATAAAAACCGATTTAGTGAATCCTCCCCTAATATCGAGAATTAAGCTTCTAATCTTCTGCTTCTTATATTGCAGTTATATAATTCCTTGCTTATTAATTTCAATCACAGTAATTTCCAAATTCAATATATATATCTGTATATTATTTTTGCAAATGTTTCTTTAGGATAAAATCCTTATATCTGAATCTTATTCATTTCTCTATCTGCAGATTTAGAAATATTTTGAAGACTCTGGATCTATCTATTGCAATAAATACTCCAGATATATAATTACATTAATTCCTTAAATAGCTTTCATACATTACCTCTCCAATCGGGATTCAATGAGTTACAGCCTTTGAATATTCTTTATGTAATATATTGTTTTGGAATATGTGAAAATTATCAATGTCAGATAATCAATGCATGTGAGTTAGAGGTGTGGTCCTAATTAAGTGATATGTTTTATCTTGAATGCATTATCGTGTCTTGGAATGGTCTGAATGCATTATGTCCTAGAATGATCTGACTGACTTGCAACGAACAGTACAGCTCCAATTATAGTCAATTTGACGTCACTGACAATCTATCCCTTTCATTTAAATATTATTCTCTATATTAATATAATATTTACTATGCCTCAAGAGGGCAGTGTTGCTCTTCACATTAATTCCACAAATTAATTTTAATATCTTATCTTAGGTCAAAAGATCAACCTGTCTTAACAAAGACCCTATATTCAATCCTAGACTTTAGGTCTCTCCTGTCAAAATTAAATTAATATCTCTACTCCTCTTTTCATTCAAAGACTTGTTAAAACAAACCAATAAATTTAAATATAACATGTCTGGCACTTAGCTCAGCATTATATCACATAAAGACATTTTATCGTTTATAACATCATGTCTGGCATTTATAAAAAAAAAAACTCTTAAGGTTCACCTAGCCATGAACTATTTAAAAAAAATCTCTGTTCATTCCCAAAACTAGGAAAAATTGAAAAAAAAAAAAGACTTTACATTAAAACAAGATGGCTACAGGCATCCATTTTAATTTTCTCCATTAATATACCCAACAATCCAATGCAAACATCAGCTGATTAAACCAGATCTGACAGATATCAAATGAACTGCATAGGTTTTTTGTAATAATTTTGATGTGGGGGAGGGCTATGGGGGATTTTTTTTACTTACCACACATACTTGTGCCACTGAGTATATCAAAATAAACATGGAAAGACACAGAATGGTTCGAATTTGTAATGTTAGGCACCCTGGGAAACACTGTAAAACAAAAATAAATGTGATTAACGTTGGTAAAACAAAATTGGATTTTGCTTAGAGAATTATCTGATGGTGGGCATTAAAACAACATGTATTTAATTTAATAACTGTGTAGTGAATCAAATGATTGCACAAAATAATCCTTTACCATATTATACATACAGTGGGGCAAAAAAGTATTTAGTCAGCCACCAATTGTGCAGGTTCTCCCACTTAAAAAGATGAGAGAGGCCTGTAATTGTCATCATAGGTACACTTCAACTATGAGAGACAAAATGAGAAAAAAAAGTCCAGAAACTCACATTGTCTGATTTTTAAAGAATTTATTTGTAAATTATGGTGGAAAATAAGTGTTTGGTCAATATCAAAAGTCCATCTCAATACTTTGCTATATATCCTTTGTTGGCAATGAAAGAGGTCAAACGTTTTCTGTAAGTCTTCACAAGGTTTTCACATGCTGTTACTGGCATTTTTGCCCATTGCTCCATGCAGATCTCCTCTAGAGCAGTGATGTTTTGGGGCTGTCCCTGGGCAACACGGACCTTCAACTCCCTCCAAAAGTTTTCTATGGGGTTGAGATCTGGAGACTGGCTAGGCCACTCCAGGACCTTTTATATGCTTCTTACGAAGCCACTCCTTCGTTGCCCGGGCGGTGTGTTTGGGATCATTGTTCTGCTGAAAGACCCAGCCATGTTTCATCTTCATACATGGCCCCATTCATTCTTCCCTATACACGGATAAGTCGTCCTGGTCCTTTTGCAGAAAAACAGCCCCAAAGCATGATGTTTCCGCCACCATGCTTCACAGTAGGTATGGTGTTCTTTGGATGCAACTCAGCATTCTCTCTCCGCCAAACACGACAAGTTGAGTTTTTACCAAAAGGTTCTACTTTGGTTTCATCTGACCATATGACATTCTCCCAATCCTCTTCTGGATCATCCAAATGCTCTCTAGCAAACTTCAGACGGGCCCGGACATGTACTGGCTTAAGCAGGGGGACACGTCTGGCACCGCAGGATTTGAGTCCCTGGCGGCATAGTGTGTTACTGATGGTAGCCTTTGTTACTTTGGTCCCAGCTCTCTGCAGGTCATTCACTAGGTCCCCCCGTGTGGTTCTGGGATTTTTGCTCACAGTTCTTGTGATCATTTTGAGCCCACGGGGTGAGATCTTGCGTGGAGCCCACATCTATGGAGATTATCAGTGGTCTTGTATGTCTTCCATTTTCTAATGATTGCTCCCACAGTTGATTTCTTCACACCAAGCTGCTTTCCTATTGCAGATGCAGTCTTCCCAGCCTGGTGCAGGTCTACAATTTTGTTTCTGGTGTTCTTCGACAGCTCTTTGGTCTTGACCATAGTGGAGTTTGGAGTGTGTCTGTTTGAGGTTGTAGACAGGTGTCTTTTATACTGATAACAAGTTCAAACAGGTGCCATTCATACAGGTAACAAGTGGAGGACAGAGGAGCCTCTTAAAGAAGACGTTACAGGTCTGTGAGAGCCAGAAATCATGCTTGTTTGTACTGTACTGTGTAGGTGACCAAATACTTATTTTCCACCATAATTTGCAAATAAATTCTTTAAAAATCAGACAATGTGTGATGGGATTTACCTATCACGATCAGGCAGCTATGAAAATATATGACATGAGTTTATGCTGATGCCTACAGTGAACTTTGCTCTAATTAGCATTCTATGACCAAGCTGACAGTGTAGAAATGCATCTCACCTAAGAATCTGCAGGCTTGTGTAAATGTGTTAAAGCACACCCAAGATAAGGGGGAGAGGCTAACAAAGAGGGAGTAAAAAGTACAGTCAGAAACAGATCTCAATTCCTGTTAAAGAAGAAACATTAAGAAAACTAATATAACTGCAAATTATGTTTATCTTTGTATTACTCTGTATTTTAACTTTTAATATGCATTTTAGTAGCTGTTACTTCTCTCTGATTGGATATTGAAATATCATGAAGAGTATATATATGATAATAAAGAGGAGCAAAGGGAGAGAGCTTCTAAGTGAAAGAACTTCCATGTGTCCGTGTGGTTATTCTAGATGCTTGATCTCTCTGATTGATACTGATGATATATTGCCAAGGAGAGATGATCTAACCGGTTAGCAGTTTATTGCATAGAAGATTACCGACACACAGCACAAAGAGGCTGACTTTTTCTGCCAACAATGTGATTTTCTGGATTTTTTTTCTCATTTTGTGTCTCATGGTTGAAGTGTGCCTATGATGACAATTACAGGCCTCTCTCATCTTTTTAAGTGGGAGAACCTGCACAATTGGTGGCTGACTAAATACTTTTTTGCCCCACTGTAATACTAAATGATAAAATGCTAAATAAATAAAATTTCAAATTTAGGAGAAAGTCCAATCGACATCCATCAATGTGAGAAAAATCTAATGAAAAGGAAACTTATTTATCAAATTCTTCTCGCATTCACATATTTTCTCATTTGGTATCTAAATAGCAGAGGTGTGTACAGCTGGAAAAGTTGTTTAATTTCGTTTTATAGTTATTTCACTTCCTTCCATTATTTCGTTATGCATTTCCTTTCGTTTCGTAATTTTGTTTCATTTGGTATACCGGATCAATTTGATAGTTGATATCAATTCGAATTTCAGATCACTAAATAAAACCCCAATTATTCAAATCCTTCTAATAAAAGGCAAGCTAGGGTTAAATGTTGAGCTGTCAATTGGCCTGTGGTGCTGACAACAGATTCAGCACCACGGGCCAATGGACTGGTACAGGGGTGCTTTGTGTAACAGTCAAACAAATCAGATTTTTTTCATAAAGTCATTTGGTTTAGTACTTAGATGTACTGTAAGTTAAGATCCATTCGATAGTTGATATCGATTTGAATTTCAGATCACTAAATAAAACCACAATTGATCAGGAATAATTTATCCCCTTCACTGTGGATAACGTGTGGGGAACATCCTAGGAGGCTCCCGCTGTATGCGAAGGGCGTTCCCCACACGTCATCCGCTTACCAGGTGCTCGCCGGAATACTCACCTCTCTCCTCTGGGGTCCTGTGGTATTCTGACTTCCCTGAAGTCAGATGCCACTTTTATGGCCCCTCCTGACGTAATAACATCATTGAGTCGGCCGCAATGACGTAATTTCCAGGCATCCACCGGCGGATCGCCTGAAGGGAGGGAGGGTCCCTTTTGGATACCTCTCCCTTCCTATCGGAAGGAGGTAGAAGATAAAGACAGGCATCACTTGAAATGATGTTGTGTCTGGTGCCTGTTTTTAACCCCTGAGATTTCAGACCGCACTCTAGCGCCATTCAGCACCGGATTGCAGCATAGATCTTAGTTGGAAACTCCACATCCGAGTCCCCCCTCGTCATCTGACTTCATCTCGCCATGCGCAATGACATCAGTTATCCAGGAAACAACTATCTGCCCATGGGATTTACAAGAAAAAATCCCGTAGTGGAGATAGGGGGTTCATTTAAACACCCATATCTCCAGAAAGGTGGCAGCTAGGGTCAAGTTTGGTGTCATTGGAAAGGCCAAAGCATGACCTTTCCAATGATATCAAACATGACCATGTTCAAATTAAGAAAAAATAAAAATAATATAATAATAAAAATATAATAAAAATAAATAAAAAAACAAAAAAAATAAAAACGTGTGTTTTTTGTGTGTGTTATTTTTTATTATTGCAGCAATATTATTCCCATTTCAATTATAATGTGAACAATGATGCTGCATTAACGATATTTTCTGGGGGGGGGGGGATCTGCTAAACATCACGTAATTTCCCCCAAAAGAAATGTAACAAGTTCCCATTTCTAATTTATTTTTCTTGAAAATTATACATTTTATAAACAGGGTTATTCAAAGAGAATCAAAAAGTCACCGTACGTTTGGTGGCATTTCATTCACTTCAATTCGGTGCAATTCGACGATCCTATATCGGCGACCCTGCGGTGTATTCAGCAAGCACCACAGGGTCCCCAAAGTCTGTCGAAAAGGAGGTGATGGAAGCCATCGAACAGGACGCCGAACGAAGCGCTGCCGAACAACGTACTTGTCGACAACTCGCTGAATGCAGTGAAAACATGCCTACAACCTGCCGAAGGAAGCGCAGCCGAACAATGTACTTGTCGACAACCCGCTGAACACGGTGAAAACATGCCGCCAAGTCTCCAAATGGCTCCAGAAAAGTCTGACGACCCATCAAAAGAATTGAAAAGTCACTGAAAGGTCGCCGAAAGAGCCAATATAAATTCCGTAATTACCAAAAAAATGTATCAAGTCCTGCAATCAGTGCACATGTATATATATTGCCCCCAGCTCACATGGATATTTTTTCCCCCCAGCTCTCACCTCCTCTGTCTGCGGGCCGTTCTTCTCCCTATGAGCGGCTGCCAGCATGCAGCTTGGCCGCTCGCCGGGAACCACCAGACCAGTGCAGCCGCGTTCTCACGAGATCGAGATCTTGTGCGATGGACAGGTGGTTCCTATCCCATGTGAGCGGCCAAGCTGTATGCCGCTCCTAGGGAGAAGAACGTCCGGCGTCGGTGATTTTCTCAGGGGGGGAAATTGCCCTGTTGCCCCCCTGGATCTGCACCTCGTGTGAGCATGGGGTGTGTGTATGTGTGTGTGTGTGTGTGTGTGTGTGTGTGAACATGAGGGGGTGGGTGTGTGTGAGGGTGGGCGAGCATGGAGTGTGTGTGTTGTGGACAAGAATATATATATCTGCTTTTATAATATTCACAGGCCTAGAATAAGGCCTAGAAAAATGCTCATTTAGGTTAAGTTTGCTATGCCTTTAAGAAGGAATTAATATAACTGTCTTTACAGATAAAACCACAATGTATCTTGCGTAATTTCGCCGTCTCTGTAGAAATAATGAACCACAAGCAGGTGGCTCTGCAAAAACAATTGACCACAAGCAGGATGAAGGACCCATGTTTTGCATCCTGTATCCTGTTATAGGACATTACGAGACATCACAAGATCACCCAGGATGCAGAGAACACTGCTGACTATGCAGATGACGAAATGATACTTTGAGCTTTGGAAATAGCTGATATTTGATTTTCATTTAATTAATAAATAAACTGTAGGTCCGCAATTTTATGCTGAAGTCAATCAAAATGTTAAGTTGACTCCCACCTGCTTACGTATAGAACTGCTATAAAATATATCAAAAACTAATAAACAGATTCAGAGGAATCATTGGCTTTGACCAGAGAGGCTACATAGACTTCTTCGTTGTCTGTGTGATTTCTTTATGCGCGCATATAACTTACTTGATTTCTCCACCGAATTAGACCAGAGACTGGCATCCGAGGAAGGACTACATTGTCCACTTCAATTTGGCGCCTGCAACGTGGAGCCCTGGGTTAAACGTCTTTGCTATCGTGCCACCACCAAGGATTTCCTGGCGGGACCACACCCGAATCGGAGCCTGATCAACTTTGTAGCCTCACAGGTAAGATACCTTTTGATATCTTATCAGTGACGTGTTCTGGTTTGTGATCCTACCTGGGAAACCCCAGTGTGACACTTGGGAAAGGCATCAAAAGTGGGGTTTTATTTAACTTTGCCCAGGTGCCCGTTATACTGACCCACGAGTCGCATGCCAGTTGTCTGTTTGTGCGTCTGTTCACGGTTCTTTGTATTGACGGCATATTTCCTGATAGAAATTGTGGTTTGGTTGTTGATCAGAGAGATTATTGTGCTCCAGCGGTAACAAGTGGAGTGTACCTAGTTAGCTATCTCCAGCGGTAACAGGTGATGTGATGTAATAGACGCATACCTGGTAGTAGGACTTTCCTAACGGTAACAGGCGAACACAAGCTTGGTAGTAGGACGCGATATATCTCTGATTGAAATATAGTTTGATTGACAGTCAGAGGAGTTCTTGTGGGTACCGGTATATAGATCATGCATTAGGCGTATCTAGTAGGAACTCACAAGAATATATATATCTAGTAGGAACAGGTGACGCGGTAAAGGAAGCACCTGTAGGATATTTATGCTGCGGTAAAAGAGGTCTTAGCTACACCTTCTAGCAGAGTTCTATATTGGGAATATAGGAGAGGACGAGACACTTTATTGTCGTGGTTTAAAGAGGACACGATAGATATAGGTCTATCCTTGTTTCTGACTGTTGATAAACTACGTGAATTGAAAGTGAACGGGAAACAGAGCTAACAATCGAGAATTCGAAATGAACAGAGTAGCCATGCTGGTTGGTTGTCATCATGCAGGTTAGTTGAGGAAAGGACAGGCAAACGAAATGTAACGAAAACGAAACTAAAGATTTTAGGCAAGATTTGCGAATTAGATAATCCCAGATTACAGGTAGAAGAATGGAAAAATGTGTTGAAAAATAAAAAAGGAATGTTGATAGATAATGGATTATGGAATGTAGCACAGGCATGGTATAGGGTTGCAAAAGAAATTGAGAGTGGATAGAAACAATAGAAAAGAGGAAAGGAAAAAAACAGATTACTATTACCTCACCCCAAGATCTGAGCCTCCTTCCTATGGTGAGGTATCCAAAAAGAAAATAATAACCCCAACCCAAACGACAACTGCCCAAAAACAGCCGACAGGTCTCTACCCTGTCTTACGCATCGATGGGTCGTACTACACTCCTTGTCCTGTCATGTCCTCATTAACAGCCACAAGCCAGGTACCGACAATATCCCCTATTATGCCTCATTTGCCCAATTTAGATACCACCCTCCAAACGATGGACCAGACCGGTGACCCAGGTCAACCACCTTTCTCCAGTCATTCTTATGACTCAGTAAATCGTTCCGATGATTCCCTAACGTCCCACATAGGGTTACCTGCAACCACACCCCAGGTCACCCGTAGCCAGCCCACGACTTTTCCACCCCAGCACCAAGATCTCATGACCTTTCCACCCCACCAAACCGACACCATGTACCCTTTCTACCGAAACACCCACGACACCCTTCGACTCCCAAAAATAATGTAACCTGGATTCTCCCAGCTGCCCGAGTAACGGGACCACCTCCCCGACTGGGAGATTTCACTTCCCCTGACGTCCCCTGTGATGAACTAGCCCAACACCCTCAGCCAGAAACAGGGGATCAGGACACTGTTATTCCATGAACTATGTGTTGTGCCGTTGCACCAACGATCCTGCCTTCTAGCTGACCGAAAAATGACCTGTAAATAAAAGTGTTGATTGTGTATAGATGCCGTTTCAAATTTGCCGCCAAATTTTGCCGCCTAAATTTGAATCAGACCATCTGGTCCCGAATCGGCAACGCCCCGATGCGCCTTAAAGCCAATGATACCTGTGGGGGCGGGCATGGGGTTTTCAAATGTGGAGCGCGGGGAAAGTATAAATACAGATGTGTCCTTAATAAAAGTTGTCTTTGGTTTGAGTTCATGCAGCTGCGTCTCGTGTCTGTTTGCCAAGCGTGCCTGACATCCCTCGTGGTTCAGCACCCCGGACGAAATACAATTCTATCGTACGCCGCTGCTGTGCGATCCGAATACTCCTAGCCGACTGAACGTGTCCAGCTAACTACCGGGAGATCCGAGAATTCGTACCTTGCAACGTGTGGGCGTTTCGACCGCCGCACGATCCGACTCCTGCTGTCGAACGAATTAAGCTGTCTAGTGAGGGTGAGATCCGAACAGCTTGGTGCCGTGCCGCGGATGTTTCTTCGACCGCTGGGCGATACGAATACCCAGACGGTCGATCGTCAACTAACTCGCTAGTGGAAGATCCGAATCTTCGCAGAATCAAGCCGTTCCGATCTACGACCGTAAAGGTCTGCGTACAGATCCGTGGCCAGCTGCTCGAGACGCTGAGTGACACTTCTCAGTAGTCGGGCTAGGTACACATCAAAGTCCCCTTGACTGCGTGGGTCATCCAGATCACAAAGACATACCCGGCCGCTCGAGACGCCGAGTGCCACGACCTTAGTCGGGCCGGGGGAAGAATCAAAACGAAGGGAGAACACACCTGCAGATTAGAGCACACCCGCAGGCGGATGATAACATCAGGTTCCGTCACATCCCCATTATGTATGTCACCTTCACACCATCTCAAGCCTCCTCCCTAGTAGGCACATTACCTGACCCGGAAAAACAACCTATGCCCTTTTGTAGACGCATAGTTCAGATTCAGAAGACTTACTCTGCAGCATGGAGAGATCTTTTAAGTTTGTGTGAAATAAAAGCAGGAGATGGGTATTGGCCCATAATGGAAAAAGGATATACTTCTGCGCGTTTAGTATCTGATGTCTCATACCAGTCAGGTATAGAATTTTGCGAACAACTCAGAGTGGGCAAAGGACAGATTAGCTGACCAAGCAACTAATGTTTGTATATGGATGTATATGAAGTATGAGACGAAAAAGGTATAAATTTAATCGGCGGTTGGACAGGGAAGCCTGTTCCGACTCGTGTAAATGGTTACAAAAAATGAATTTTGATAAGTGGGATGAAAGTTATTTTAAACCAGAATCTGATAATCTATAGGATGCGGATGATAGTTTATGAGTCAATGTGAGAAGAGGTTAGGAAAGCCTATCCTAGATATGGCAACTACAGGTTGCTTGCCAGTAGAGAGCATTAAGAAGGACATGTATGTATGTATGTATGTATGTGTGTCAGAGATGTAAAGCACAGTAAGCAAAGACCAAAAGCAAAGTAGACAGGTGAGACATGACACCTGCTTTGTTTGTGACATGATTCCATTGTTAGGTGTTGGCCAAGAGACTCTGCGTTGTTTACTGCTGTAGTGTATATGTGAAGTACAAAATGTACGTATGCGGAATTATTATTTTTGTAGATAGAATCGTATGTCTATATTAATGGAGGGATTTTTTGCTAACGCCCTAATGGTTTATTATTTTAGTAAAAAATAGTTTTATACAAAATATTCTCGGGATAGAGAGGCTACGTATTCTATCAGTATTGCTCTGCAGGACAGAGTGCTACAGAGCCCAGTAGAATTAAGCGTTCAGAAAAAACAAAAAAAAGTGAGCTTTAAAATATTCCGTATTACGTTTTTTTTTATGTAGAAGAAAAAAAAGGAAGCAGGACGCAGACCAGAAAGTGAAACTAGAAAGATTAAATTGGTTCCTCTTTTTTCCTATGACCGTGCAGATCAGTTATTTTAACCCTACAGAGAGAGAAGGAAAAAAAACAGCACAAATAACTGTCCTCCGCAAGGCACCTGCGCCTGCAATATTACCTCCTGCTCCCTGATAATGTCACTCTCACCAGATGTCAGAGTCTAAACCCCACTACTCTCTTTCCTTTTCCAGAGGGGGGTGATTCCGATTGTGATTCTGATTCTGGTAGTGGTAATGCTGGTAAATATGAGGAATTTTCAATTCTGATCAACTTCCCCCCTCGCCCCCACCCTTTCTGCCAGAAGAAAATAAAAAAAACAAGCGGAACTACACGCACTTACACAGGTTGCAGTGCTAAAAGTAAATGCACATGGAAAGTTTAATACACCAGAAGCTGATATTAAATCATTTAGCAGACCAGGCAGCAAAACAGACTCACTCAGACACAGGAAAAGGAACTCGAGCAGCTAGTCCCACTACTAGTACAGACTTCTGTCTCAGAACTAAGAAATAAAGTGTGCTTACCTAAGGCACTCTATCCGGCTGTAGTACAATAGGCACATGGGCCCTCACACCTCTCAAATACAATGATGAATGCCCTCATCGGTCTACACAATCTGTCACCTTTCGAAATATTGTTTCCCTCAACAAAATACAGTTACAATCTGACAGCCTAGTAACAAATGTCACAAGTGTTTCAAAAACATTAACTGATATCTATGGTCAGGTGTTCTCTTGCATTCCAGACCCTGAAAGTATTGACGGCACTCATCAACTAGTCCCGGGAGATTGGGTACTAGTGAAGAAGTTTCTTCAGAAAAATCCACTTGAGCCCAGATACGACGGTCCTTTCCAGGTCCTCCTCACAACAGCAACGTCAGTAAAGCTGGAAGGAAAATCCACCTGGATCCACGCGTTCCACTGTAAAAAGACCTGTACACCAGAAACGGACCAGACAATAACCCAACCATGATTATGTATATCCTTCTCATTTGGGGGGGTGGGAATCCAGGGGCAAAATGTGGCTGTCATAATGGGACAAGCGGCTGTTGCTATGGTGCAAGAAGTTGTGGGGGAACAGGTGGGCATTGACATAATTCCACAGGTTGTCAAACAGATTGCTGATGGCACGGGAATTGCTGCCACTGAAAACAAACTAACCACTTTCTGGTAAAATTCCTCTAACACTCGAGTGGCCACTTACACCTTTAACTATCGTTATGTAAACCCTTGCCCAGGCCCCCGCCTGCAGTGTATCTGGAGAAATGGGATCCCACACAATTATGATATATATGTGCGTTACCAATAGCTATTGGGGACAGGAGTGTGGTAGTTGGGGATCAGTGGGATGGAATACTGGGGTTTTCTGGGGACACAAACCACAAAGCGCCCTAGGCAAGTAAGATAACAAAGGTAAATCACTTCTTGCTTGCATGACACTGAAAATGGCCCCAAACACATGCCCCGCCCAAGAATTGCAGGAATCAGATGATGACATTGTATTTAAATCTAGAACAGGGGCGACGGCACTGAAACTAATCCTAACCCCAGAAAATCCTGGACCCGGGAATTCTGGGAATATGGGAAAAAGGGGGGTCAGAGAATCCCTGGAGCCTGGAAAAATTCCGCCTACGAGATATGTACCTTGCCCCTGACTGGGTCCTCCGCACCAACAGTCCAAACCCCTTAATCAGCACATGATGATCTCTTCCAATGGTATAGTGGCCATCGCTGATCCCATGTTCGAGGATACTATGGCCATTGAAACAGGATACTCAGAGATGAATGATTGGTTAGAATGGATGAAATATAGCACTCAGTCCCACAACAGAACCAATTGCTATGTGTGTGGTACTGCTAGGCCTCATCTAGGTACGGTACCTCTCAATATCCCCGAGGATGTTGAGGAATGTTTTCTCAGTTTGTTTACCAACACAACTCTAAGTCACGATGCTTGCAAAGAATGGAAATCCAAATACCCCCTCCAGACACAAAACCCCAGACTCTCAGAGAGTATCACTATCTACCCCGGGAACTACACCTGTTACTCCTCTTGGGGAACCGGTGGTTGGGTAGTTGGAAACTTCACAGAAGGTTATTGTGCGCGGTACAGCGCTGTGGAGAAGGAGAAAGCGCAAAACCAGGTGATATCCCTGGGAGATGTCTATTGGATCTGCGGTGACATGCGAGTCCGCTCCCGCTTGGTAGGTGCGTGGGATGGTGAGTGTGCTCTGGCTAAAAGCCATCATGCCCCTCCACATCCTGCCCTTTGATGATGATCTGCCAATAGCCCACACCACTGGACTCACTAGACAAAGGAGAGAGAGGCTACCTTGACGTCATAGGAGTCCCAAGGGGGGTGCCTAGTGAGTTCAAAGCTAGAGACCAGGTAAAGGCGGGATTCGAATCTTTAATCCCCATGATAACCATCAACAAGATTGTTGCTATTACAACCATCAGAGGTTTGTTAACTATACCCGAGATGCCCTCCAGGGTTTGGCCGACCAGCTAGGCCCGACCTCTGCAATGACCTTCCAGAACCGAATGGCCCTCGATATGCTACTGGCAGAGAGGGGTGGGGTCTGTAAGATGCTGAAAGGTACTGGTGGCTCCTGTTGCACCTTTATCCCGGATAACACAGGCCCCACTGGTAAGGTCACTAAAGCCATTAAACAATTGGAAGACCTATCTGAAGAACTGAAGAGGAACTCTGGTGTTACTGATCCAGGGGATCAGTATTTTAGTTGGATGAGTGGCTGGCAGAAAATCCTCACACAAATAGGGATAGTTATCCTGGTAGTAGTGGTTTTGTTGGCGGTGACTGGATGATGTGTTTTACCCTGCATTAAAAAGTTTGTAGAAAAAACTGTGGAATCCACTACCCCTGTTATGCTTAGTCACTTGTGTGGGGACACTGGGGAGAATATTGACACAACCTATGGTAGTCTACAATTTATGGAGATACCTATGAATGAGATTTATGACAAACCCCACCCACCAGTGATGAAGCAACCACAGAGTTATGAATCCATGCACCCCCTCCCTCGGGAAACCCGTATGTGACTTAACTTTGAACCGAGGTTAGTGACCCATTGCAAGACGAGTTGAAGGCCCGATTCTTGACCAACCAGTCTAGTCATGCCGTAGTCCAAGGTACAAAGGTGTTGGATCAATAGGATTCTTCGTCTCAAACTTGGTGAAGATTTGAGATGGCTGGCGAGACTATTAGGGGAACGGATGAAGGCGCGACTCGTCTCCAAGGGGACACTTGAGAAATGTGCATTTTTAGGGGGACTGTTGTGGACAAGAATATATATATCTGCTTTTATAATATTCACAGGCCTAGAATAAGGCCTAGAAAAATGCTCATTTAGGTTAAGTTTGCTATGCCTTTAAGAAGGAATTAATATAACTGTCTTTTCAGATAAAACCACAATGTATCTTGCGCAATTTCGCTGTCTCTGCAGAACTAATGAACCACAAGCAGGTGGCTCTGCAAAAACAATTGACCACAAGCAGGATAAAGGACCCATGTTTTGCATCCTGTATCCTGTTACAGGACATTACGAGACATCACAAGATCACCCAGGATGCAGAGAACACTGCTGACTATGCAGATGACGAAATGATACTTTGACCTTTGGAAATAGCTGATATTTGATTTTCATTTAATTAATAAATAAACTGTATGTCCGCAATTTTATGCTGAAGTCAATCAAAATGTTAAGTTGACTCCCACCTGCTTACGTATAGAACTGCTATAAAATATATCAAAAACTAATAAACAGATTCAGAGGAATCATTGGCTTTGACCAGAGAGGCTACATAGACTTCTTCGTTGTCTGTGTGATTTCTTTATGCGCGCATATAACTTACCTGATTTCTCCACCAAATTAGACCAGAGACTGGCATCCGAGGAAGGACTACATTGTCCACTTCATGTGTTTGTGTGAGCATGGGGGGAGTGAGCATGAGGGGGTGAGCATGGTGGGGTGTGTGAGCATGGGGTGGCTGTGTGAGCATGGGGGTGTGAGCATGGGGTGTGTGTGAGCATGGGGGGTGTCTCTGTGTGTGTGAGAATGGGGGTGTGAGCATGGGGGTGGGAGCATGGCAGGGTGTGTGAGCATGGGGGTGGCTTTGTGAGCATGGGGGTGTGAGCATGGAGGTGGGGTGAGCATGGGGGGGTGTGAGCATGGGGGTGTGCTGGACAAAACCTCCAGCGGCACTGAACGTCCTTTCAGAAAGCACGCTAGATGAAGGGCAGCCTAGTAGCTGTATAGCATGTTGGCTAAATTCTGGCCAGTGATCCAATCTCAACACCCAGTAAGCCAGTGGATCATCTGCTGGAAAGGTATCCAGGTCTGCCTTTGCCCCCAGGTAGTCCTGCACCATATGGTGAAGATGCTGGCAATGGGTGCCTACATTTGACGTCCCTGGGCGTCGTGGACTAAAAAATTTAAAAAGGCATCAGTCAAGCGGCCCGGCATTCACCACTATTCCTCTGATCATCCGCAGCCTCAGAAGCACCTGTGTCATCATTGGGTAACCTACCAGTAGGGATGAGCCGAACACCCCTGAATTCGGTTCGCATTCGAACTCGAACTTTTCAAAAGTTCAAAATCGAACTCGATCTCGAACTCAATGCAAGTCAATGGGACTCAAAATTCGATTTTTAGAGTGCCCTCCAAGAGGGCATATATGCTAGATATTTGCCATAAAAGGTGTATGGGGGTCCGGGTAGGGCCCTGGGGGACAAGAAACAAGGACAAAAAGTAAAAAAAAAACGTTTTTAAAGGGACAGTGAGTTTTCCATGAAATAAGGGTTAAAAATAAAAACGAAAAATTCCTTCAAATATCGTGCCTAGGAGGTCCCCATTTCTAGGATGTATAGAAACACTTAAAAACAAAAAAATTACGTTTCAAAAGACGGTAAATGCTTTTCCTTTAATCTATCCATAAACAATGTCTGGGTCCGGGTAGTGCCCTGGGGGACAGGAAACCAGGACAAAAAGTTTTAAAACTTTTTTCTACAAAATATTTGGGAATTGAGGTGATCTGTGTCCTGTCACTGCCACGCAGTATTTTGGGGGTCAGTAATTTCTACAAAATATTTGTGAATTGAGGTGATCTGTGTGTTCTCACTCACTGCCACCAAGTATTTTGGGGGTCAGTAATTTCTCCAAAATATCTGGGAATTGAGGTAATCTGTGTCTTGTCACTGCCACCCATCAGGGGGTCTCACTGATTTATAGGAGGTTTCTGAGATTTGTAATCTGTGTCTTCTCACTGTCAGCTAACAGGGGGTCCCACATACTTATAGCAGATTTCTGTGAATTGTAATCTGTGTCTTGTCAATGTTGCCAGCTATCATGGGATCCTATCAGGGGGTCTCACTGACGTGTAGCAGATTTCTGCGAATTGTAATTTGTGTCTTGTCACTGCCACCCATCAGGGGGTCTCACTGACATATAGGAGGTATCTGGGAATTGTAATCTGTGTCTTCTCACTGGCTGCCAGCTATCAGGGTGTCTGACTGAGTTATACCAGAGTTCTGGAAATCTTTAATCTTTATACCAGAGTTGAATCAGAGTTCTGTATATATTGAACCTATATATCACTCACCATGTCGAAAAGACCAAAAAGGACAAGCAGACGCTCCCAGACACAGATAAGAGGGCAAGCAGCCTCTGTGTCGGGAGGCTGTGCCTCTGGTCGTGGTGGACGTGGTGCATCCTCTGCAGGGGCAGGCTTGTCCTTTCTAACTGGTGCTTGCCGTCTTAAGCAGCAGCAACATAGAGGATTTTGTGGATTGGCTAACCAGGCCATCCTCTTCCTCCGAGTCCTCTGCCAGCCAGGCTTGTAGTGCTTTACAGTCCACCTCAGCTGCCAAAGCATGTAATGCAGCCTCCATGTCCACAGCTACTCCTGCCGTAGCCTCACTATCACACACATAGGAGTCAGCTGAATTGTTTGACTACAATGACAGTGACATGCTGCTTGAGGATGCGCAGCAAGTACAATGCCCTGATTCAATCTCTGAGGTTGAGGAAGGGAGTATAAATCAACCTAGAGGAAGGGGGTGCCAATGATGACACATAAATAACTGGCACTCATGTTGCCCCAGCAGCTGCAGCATACTGGCAAGTTGGCTCCAGTGACGAGGAGATAGGGGGTGATGATGACAATGATGATGAGGTCATTGACTCAACCTGGGTGCCTGTTCGAACAGAGGAGTCAAGTGAGGAAGAGGAGGCACAACAAACAGGAGGCACAACATCCTCTATGACCAACCGTAGCACTAGCCAGTCCAAGGCATCAGATGTCAGAGCTGTTAAGGTGCAGAGCGCTGTTGTCTCAAAGCACACATCCAGGAACCCTGCTGTCTGGGAGTTCTTTAAGAAATGTGCAGCAGACCCCACTGGTGCTATTTGTAATCTATGTCAGATGAGGCTCAAGCGTGGGAAAGACACCGGACGCTTGGGTACCACGTGCTTGAGGTGACATATGACCTCCTGCCATGCATCCCGTCGGCGCAAAACTTTGCGTAGGTCCTCCTCCTCATCTGTCTCTACCCCCACTGTATGTCCTGCCATATCATTGCCTGCTACAACCTCCACTGACAGGGATGATGCTACAGTAATGGATGTACCAGGTCCTTCCTCACAATGTGACAGCATCCCATCAGCTGAATATTTACACAGTCATATTACGTTGCCCCAGCTGCTGCAGCATAGGAAAAAATATAGTCCCAACCATCCCCAAGCAAAGCGTCTAAATGCCAGCTTAGCAAAATTACTCGCATTGCAGCTGCTGCCTTTCCAGCTGGTGGACTCTGCTTCCTTCTGTGAATTTGCTAAATGTGCTGTTCACGAAAGGTCATTCCAGCACTATATCAGCACGTGGAAGACACTGTTGAGTCATTGGGAAAGGCAGTCAGCAGCAGGTGCAAGCTGCTTGTATGAGGTCTGTCTGCTCCATCACCACCTCTCCCTCCTCCTCCTCCTCCTCCTCCTTCTGTGTCTCTGGTGAAGTGGCAGTTAAACCATCGCGTGACAGGGGCTACGCAATGGCTCAAGCAAAAAGATGCCATACTGTGCTTGAGCTGGTTTGCTTAGGGGACAGGAGCCACACTGGGCCAGAAATTCTGTCAGCTCTCAAGGGGCAGGTGCAGAGATGGTTAACACCATGCCAGCTTCAGCTGGGAGTGGTAATCTGTGATAATGGCAGCAACCTTCTCTCCGCCCTATGCCTGGGTAAATTGACGCATGTACCATGCCTAGCACACGACCTAAATCTGGTGGTACAGAGTTTCCTAAACAGGTACTGAGGGCTGGCAGAGCTTCTCAGCCAGGCCAGAAAAGTCTGCAGCCACTTCAGACAGTCATTCCCAGCAAATGTTCGCCTGGCAGAAATTCTAAAAAAATTCCACCTTCCCACAAACCGTCTGATCTGTGACATGCCCACCAGGTGGAACTCAACATTAGCAATGCTGCAGCGTCTGCACAAGCAGCAGAGGGCCATCAACCAGTACCTGTGTAAGTATGGCACAAGGACAGGTTCAGGTCAACTTTTTTCCCCCCCCCCACAGTGGCTGATGATCAAGGATGCATGCACTGTACTGTCACCATTTGAGGAAGCAACGAGGATGGTGAGCAGGGACAGTGCATGCATCAGTGACACAATTCCTTTAGTGTTCCCGATGGAGCACACTCTGCGGGGAATTATAGATGTCGCTCTAGAGGCAGAGCAGCGGGAGGAAGAGGAGGCCTTCCCTAGCTCTGAAGGCCCCAGTGTTTCCGCAGACAGTATTCCAGTGGGTCCTCCTCAGATCAGACAGGAGGAGGATGAGGAGGAGGAGGAGAAGGAGGAGAAATATTTAAGTAGTGGGGGCATTGAAGGTGGGGATTCCTCAAGGGAAGGTTTTTTGGACCCAGAAACACAAGGACTATTTCGTGGCTGGGAGGAGGAAGTGCACGATACAGTCATCCTCCTCATGACCAGGAAGACTCGAAAGCTAATGTCACCTCCAACCTACGATGCATGGGCTCCCTTATTCTGCAAAGGCTGCTAAAGGACCCCAGGATTCATGCTATCAAGGAGAGGGATCATTACTGGTTGGCAACCCTTCTTGATCCACGATACAAGGGTAAAGTTGCAGAGCTCATCCTGCCCGCACAGAGGGAGCACAGGATGAAAAAACTTGAGGACGCTCTAAAGTGACACTTGTGTAACACCTTTCCAGGCACTGGTAGGTTACCAAGTGATGACACAGGTGCTTCTGAGGCTGCGGATGATCAGAGGAATAGTGGTGAATGCCGGAGCCGCTTGACTGATGCCTTTTTAATTTTTTTTAGTCCACAACGCCCATGGACATCAAATGTAGGCACCCATTGCCAGTGTCTTCACCATATGGTGCAGGTCTACCTAGGGGCAAGGGCAGACCTGGATACCTTTTTCAGCAGATGATCCACTGGCTTACTGGGTGTTGAGATTGGATCACTGGCCACAACTTAGCCAATATGCTACTCAGCTACTAGGTTGCCCTTCATCTAGCGTGCTTTCTGAAAGGACGTTCAGTGCTGCTGGAGGTTTTGTCACAGACAAAAGAGTGCATCTTTCCACCGACTCTGTAGGCCGGCTGACATTTATAAAAATGAATCAGTCCTGGATCAGCAGTTATCAATTCCCTGATGCTGACGTAACGGAATAGATCGGAGATGTCTTCTGCTTTCACAAAACCTCCAGTACTGAACTCTTCCACAATACCACAAAAGGGTTACGGTGTGAATGCACTTGTTGCCATGAAAGGCACAATATTTGGCTGCACTGACACCTGTGGCAGATTTATATCATTTTGTTTTTTTGAACCGCAGGGTCCAACCCTGCACTCTTCTACAATACCACAGAGGGGTTATTGTATGATGGCACTTGCTGGCCTTGCACCAAAAGCACAATATCTGGGTGCACTGACGCCTTTACCAGATTCATATCTTTTTAATATAGGACTGCACTCTTCCACAATACCACAGAGGGGTTACTGTATGAATGCACTTGCTGGTCTGGCACCAAAAGCACAATATCTGGGTGCACTGACACCTTTACCAGATTCATATCTTTTTAATATAGGACCGCATGGTCCACCCCTGCACTTTTCCACAATACTACAGAGGGGTTACTGTATGAATGCACTTGCTGGTCTGGCACCAAAAGCACAATATCTGGGTGCACTGACACCTTTACCAGATTCATATCTTTTTAATATAGGACCGCATGGTCCACCCCTGCACTTTTCCACAATACTACAGAGGGGTTACTGTATGAATGCACTTGCTGGCCTGGCACCAAAAGCACAATATTTGGGTGCACTGCCACTGACGCCTGTACCAGATTCATATCCTCAGAGGGGTTACTGTATGACAGCACTGTTGCCGACGCTAAAGGCCCAATTTTAAAGCACCTATTGTTACTTTCATCCAAAGCCTCCATAAGTTTCACCATAATTTAGCCAAAAAAAAAATCAATAAACTTTTTTCTGTGCGTCCTAAAATGTCTTTTCATACAGGCTGCCGGCCCAAGCAGTTGTTTATGAATAGAATAAAGGAAAAGCATTTACCGTCATTTGAAACTTCATTTTTTTGTTTTTAAATGTTTCTATATATCCTAGAAATCCGCCACTTCACAGGCAGGTTGTGGGGACCTCCTAGGCACGATAGTTGAAGAATTTTTTCATTTTTAACCCTTATTTCATGGAAAACTCACTGTCCCTTTACAAACTGTGTTTTTTAACTTTTTGTCCTTGTTTCCTGGTCCCCAGGGCACTACCCGGACCCCCATACACCTTTTATGGCAAATATCTAGCATATATGCCCTCTTGGAGGGCACTCTAAAAATCTAATTTCGAGTCCCATTGACTTGTATTGAGTTCGCGTTCGAGTTCGAATTCGAACATTTGGAAAGTTCGAGTTCGAATGCGAACCGAACTCAGGGGTGTTCGGCTCATCCCTAGAGATTATCACTCATTCAGTAACAAAGAAGACTACACAGGCATGCACTGTGCCTATTGTACAACGCTGCGGAATATGCCAGCGCTTTTTAAATAAAGAATAATAATGATAATACACGTCCCTCATGCAAAACATATAACTTATATTTAGGTGTGGTCAATCCTTTGTGCTGGACTCAAATAAAGAGCACAGAAAAAATAACCGACCACGCCTCTTTTGGGAAAACTTATAACGTATATCAAAGGCCGTGACAGATAGATGACGCCCAGCACCTTGATACACAAAATAGTTTTTTGATATCATACATCAACTTGTATCATCCCTTCACACTTTAAATCCAGCTCCCACAATTCCAGCGCCCACAATTTCAGCTCCCACAATTCCTTTGTCTGTTTCACATCCGCACGCACGCCAAGTGCGCTCAAACTGCGCCCAATTCCACAACAGTTAGTTTTTATAAAGCACTAACAGATCCAGAATTTAATTGCTATTATATTTATTCAAGGCATTATATATATATTTTTTTGTATATACTGTCCAATTATCCCTAATAGATACTCACAGCACACAAACAATTCCATCATAACATCCTAACAGAACAACAAAAATAACTACATATCCCATTACAGCATGAAAATAAGACACATCCCAGAACTCACAGCTAAATCCATCTTTCAATTTACATCATTAACTACTACATATTGCAAATAGAAAGGACTATTAATAAAGAAAGAAAACTTTTTCTACAAGAATTTCTGAGAAAAACAATTAGTTAGCAGGGTGATTGAAAGTTACTGTAAAAGCAAAGCTCTATTGTCTCCATTTCCTGTTCTCTTTTTTTTTTTTTACTCGAGGCATAGCAATAAAAAAACATAGGAGACAAGCAACATGTGGTAAGAGAGGCAGTCCCTATATACAGTGGCAAGAAAAAGTATGTGAACCCTTTGGGATTACGTGGAGTTTTACATGAATTGGTCATAAAATGTGCTCTGATCTTCATCCAAGTCACAACAATTTGAAAAACACAGTCGGCTTAAAATAATACAACACAAACATTATATGTTTTCATGTTTTTATTGAACAGAACATGTAAACATTCACAGTGCAGGGTGGAAAGTATGTGAACCATTGGACTTAATAACTGGTTGACCCTCCTTTGGCAGCAATAACCTCAACCAAACGTTTCCTGTAGTTGCAGATCAGACCTGCACAACAATCTGGAGTAATTATGGCCCACTCCTCTTCACAAAACTGTTTCAGTGTAGCAATATTCTTGGGATGTCTGGTGTGAATCGTTTTTTTAAGGTCATGCCACAGCATTTCAATCGGGTTGAGGTCAGGACTCTGACTGGGCCACTCCAGAAGGCGTATTTTGTGTTGTTGAAGCCATTATTTTGTTGAATTACTTGTATACTTTGGGTCATTGTCCTGTTGCATCACCCATCCTCTGTGGAGCTTCAGTTGGCGGACAGATGGTCTTACGTTTTCCTGCAAAATGTCTTGATAAACTCTGGAATTCATTTTTCCATCAATGACAACAATCCGTCCAGGCCCTGAGGCAGCAAAGCAGCCCCAAACCATGATGCTCCCTCCGCCATGTTTTACAGTGGGGATGAGGTTTTAATGTTGGTGTGCTGTGCCTTTTTTTCTCCACACATAGTGTTGTGTGTTTTTTTCAAACAACTCAATTTTGTTTTCATCTGTCCACAGAATATTTTGCCAGTAGTGCTGTGGAACATTCAAGTGCTCTTTTGCAAACTTCAAACGTGCTGCAATATTCCTTTTGGACAGCAATGGCTTCCTCCGTGGTGTCCTCCCATGTACTCCATTCTTGTTTAATGTTTTCCTTATTGTAGATGTGTCAACAAAAATGTTAGCATGTGCCAGAGATTTCTGTAAGTCTTTAGCTGACACCCAAGGATTCTTCTTTACCTCATTAAGCATTCTGCGCTGTGCTCTTGCAGTCATCTTTACAGGACGACCACGCCTAGGTAGAGTAGCAACAGTGCTGAACTTTCTCCATTTGTAGACAGTCTGTCTTACCGTGGACACATGAACATCAAGGCTTTTGGAGATACTTTTGTAACCCTTTCCAGCTTCATGCAAGTCAACAATTCTTGATCATAGGTCTTCTGAGAGCTCTTTTCTGCGAGGCATGGTTCACATCAGGCAGTGCTTCTTGAAACCAGTAAAACCAAAATTGGGGTGTGTTTTTAAAGGGCAGGACAGCTTTCAGCAACACATCCAATAATATCACACTGATTGGACTCAAGGTTGGCTCACTCCTGGCTCCAATTAGCTCTTGGAGAAGTCATTAGGCTAGGGGTTCACATACTTTTTCACCCTGCACTGTGAATGTTTACATGTTATGTTCAATAAAAACATGAAAATATATAATGTTTGTGTTGTATTATTTTAAGCAGACTGTGTTTTTCAAATTGTTGTGACTTAGATGAAGATCAGAGCACATTTTATGACCAATTTATGCAAAACTCTACGTAATCCCAAAGGGTTCACATACTTTTTCTTGCCACTGTATATACAGTAGATCACACATGGAAAGACACAATATCAGAACTAAGAAATACAAAACAAAGATAAACACATACAGTACATTAATAATTAGTAAAGACAATCTTTGAAATAAACAGACGTAATCAATGGCAAGAGACAATAGAAAAAAAGAAATAATAAATAAAACAAACGTGAAATCTGAAAGAAAAAACAGTTTGCAAATCCATTAAAATTAGGTTATACAATAAGACAGCGTGTAAACATACAGCAACGCGCAAAAAATGGCAGCAGCGCGCATAAAAAGAGAGGAAAAAGAAAAAATGTCTCTCAATGGGATATAAAACCATCTTGTTATATGAGACGAAATTAGACAGATCTAATCAATTAAAATAAAATGTTCAAAACTGTAAAAATAAAAACAATTACCTCAACACTGCGGGGAGGTCCAAATTACCTCAACACTACGGTTAGGTACTATATAAAACACAAACAGGCTCTCACACCTAGAGCCGTAAAAACAAACAAAAAACCAAGATGCAAAGATTTTTTTTCTATATAAGCGACTATATGATATAAAAAAAATCATATCAGACAAATTATTAGATCTCATTTCTGACACCAATTGTTAAATTAAAACCTTAAACAAACAAAACAATTTTCCTATTATAATTACCATATATGGAATCCTAAATAGTCTGTCATTTCTTGCTCATATATAAAAAATGAAGTAAGACACTGCACTACACTGATCAGAGGAGACAATAAAACCAACCACACTGGGATATGGCTGTTTCACGTCTGAATATCAAAATGATAGTCAGAACAGTTTATTATTTCAACATCCAGTAGAAACATTCATTGGAGAAAAGAGATTCCTATCCCACCCCACATAGGAATGTGATATAACAGCCAATCAGAGCAGATACATTTCTACATCAGACATCACATAGATTTTGCAGGCATTTCTAAGAGTTAACACAGGATATCAGGATATTTTAATCAACCCATTGGCCAGCCTCAAGAGGAAACAAAGCCGAACAGACATTGCACTGGGACAAGAGGGGGGGAAAGGATGGGTGGAGACCACAACCCTGCATCAGAGCAAGCCCTTATAAATCATAATTGAATCACAGGACATGCATATATTCATACAGAATATTAAAAATATCTATCAATTATTTTTCACCGACCATCCTAAGGATCGGAGGGTTAGAGGTCTGTTACCAGGGATCCTACCAGGTCTGTCCTGGGGAATCGTTACAAATATGTGGTGAACACCACAGCAAATGTTAATGCTCATGCAAGTGAGCGTTAACGTTTACGTTAAGATCACAATTTTTCTCACTCGTTGTTGCTCAAACATTTCCCATTGCTTTAAATCGCATTTAAACATGAGCAAAACGGTAAAAATGAGCTCAGCGCACAGCGGTGAAATGGCTCAGCACTCAGCAGTGAAAGGGTTACAAACGTTTTTTTTTAACCCTTTCACTGCTGAGGACGTGTGGGGAACGTCCTCATTGACTACTAAGGAAAGATAGGGGTGGAGATAAGTGTTCCTTTGTACCCCAATATCTCCTGGCAGTTTTCAGCTAGCAGGCCTTTCCAATGATACCAAACATGACCATGTTTAAAGTAAAGAAAAATAATAATAACAATAATACAAAAGAGAAAAATTTATTTTTTTAAGCCGTGAAATGGCTCAGCAGTGAAGGGGTTAATTTGTTTTTCATTGTTTCCTGTCCCCCAGGGCAGTACCCGGACCCCCATACACCTTTAATGCCCAATATCTTGCATATATGCCCTCTGGATGGGACCTTTAATTTTCGAACTTTTGAGCCTCATTGACTTGCATTTTGGGTCGAATCGTGTTCACGTTCGAATGCAAACTTTTTCTTTTTTTGCGTGAGCATTAACTCCTTAAGGATGAGCGGGTGGCGCCCTTAAGGGGTTGATTTCACGCGGCACTGATTTCGTGCCCTCCCCGCAGCTGGCATGCAGCGAGCGTCATTGGCTGCAGGGGACGGCTTGAGTTCAGGCCATCGACGTGCAGCCAATGACGCGCGTCTTCAAAGCCCGCCTGCCGCCAGGACGTCATGGAACGTCCTGCGGCATTAAAGGGATAACATTTGCTGCGGTGTTTACCGCATATTAAAATCCAAGCACAAACGGGATAAAAACCCTGTTTGCGTTTGGTACCTTGCACTTCTCAGCGCGAGGTTACTGTACTTTGTGCTCCCTATGCTTAACATGGGGAGCGCAAAGTGTTAATCAGTGCTGGATTACAAAGTCCCAGCACTGATTAATGCCTGGCTCTGGTCAGCGAAAAGTTAACCAGAGCCAGGACTTGGTGTTAACGGATTCCACTTCTGCAGAATCCGTTAACAATAGACAAAAAACACAAAAAAAAGCATCAGATACTCACCCTCTGTCCCTCCGGCCGGCGGGAGCAGGGAAAGACTGGGGGAAAAAGTCCCCCCAGTCTCTCCCTGTGTATCACTACGCCAACCGGACGGATCTCGTGAGGTGAGATCCGGCTGGTCACGTGACCGGCAGGGAGGTCCTATGGACTCCAGCGAGTTGATGCTTGTGGCTGCGCTCAGTGCAGCCGCAAGCATCCCTGCCTTTTACGCTTGGAGACAATGCAGGCAGCATTTTTTGCATTTAAAATGCGGGCGCAAGAGGGAAAACTGCGGATGCAGTTTTCCCCCTTGCAACCGCGTTTTAATGCTGGATTACAATGCAGGCGCAAAAAATGCTGCCTGCATTGTCTCCAAGCGTAAAAGGCAGGGATGCTTGCGGCAGCGCTGAGTGCAGCCCCGAGCTTTCGTCTCTCTGCAGTGAAGTAACATCCTGTTCACATTGAATTACTTTTCCTAGTTTTGTGTCATCTGCAAACACTGATACATGTCTTTTGACGCCTATTTCAAGGTAATTTATAAATAAATTGAATTGGTCCTATAACAAACCCGTGAGGGACACCACCATTCCCAGATTTGTGTTAAGAACGTGGGAGGCACACTACAGACGCCGCCTGCCCTGCACATCATGTGGTGTTACTCGAATCCTATTACGATACATTAACTAAGAATTTAAGACCTGCCAATACACAGTATCTGCCCCCTCCCCCCCTGACAGGGAGGGCGCACAGCTACTTGTCAGATCGCGGTACATATATTAAAAGAAAAAAAAAACGGGAAAAAAAATCAGACAGCATGTGCCCCTCTAAGAAAAGCGCCTGTAGGCACCTGCCTACAGTAAAGAAATTAAAAAAAACACATAAGGTGTTACTCCCAACTGCATATATATATGCTAGCTTATGATGCACTCACAGACAATATTTGATTGAAGTCACATCAAGGTATCTTTTTAACGTTTTCTCCCTTTTTTAAAAGATACCTTGATGTGACTTCAATCAAATATTGTCTGTGAGTGCATCATAATCTAGCATGTATATATGCAATTGGGAGTAACACCTTGGGCAGTATTACATAGTTGGTGCTAACTTAACCAGAGCTGTTGTAAATTTACCAGAGCCATTATAGCCTATGGAGCTGTTACGTTAACAACAGCTCTGGTTAAGTTAGCACCAACTTTGTAATATAGCCCCTTATGTTTTTTCAAATCTCTTTGCTATAGAAATCTCCCATTTGTTTGAATTTTTTTATCGGTGAGGGACCTGCCTACAGTGCCTAATGGGGAATCTGGCCCTTAGAAAGGGACAACAAAGAAAAGCACAGACACAGCAAGAAATGGTAAAGAGCAAAACCGCAAGATAAAGCAGGGAAAGCACAATAAAAGATGGAAGTGAGAATGCTCGCACAAGAGACAGACAGCACAAGAAAGAGTGTGAGTGAGTGTGAGGGAGTTTGAATGAGCAGGCCCGTCTTTAATATTGATTGGACCCTGGGCAAACATTTTCTTGGGCTCCCCCCCGAAAGCCCGCTCACTGCATAATTTTGATCTCTGCCCCCAACATCACAAAAAATTTAAGAAATCATAATGTAAACATAAAGAACTGGCAAACAAACAAGTCCTTAGATTGATATGAAATAGTATTACATTTATACACTGCACATTACTGAGGAGCTCTGTGATACACTCATACACATTGCTGTATCACAGATCTCCACAGTAATGTGCAGTGTATAAATGTAATATTATTTCAGAGCAATAAAACACAGCAATACACAGCAATAAAACCCACAGTAATGTAGTGTGTATGAGTGCTTCGCAGAGCTCCACGGAAATAAAACTCACAATACTGTGCGGTGTGTATAAACATTAATTAACAGTTGTTTTAACATCGTGGGGTCCATCAAGGTCTAGATAATTAGTCATGCAGGTTGCATGGCCCTGTGTATTGCTAGTGAGAACTTGTATCTTACATACATGACTCCTGCACAGGTGACATGATGAGAGAGTAGAGCATGGGGCGCCCTATTCCATAGAGAACATCAGCTGTGGTGTTCAGGTGAGTAAGCATTAACATCAGGACAAGTGACTTTGGCGCATGCCCCCCATATTACATCACTAACGCTAAACCCATTACAGCATCAGTGAAAGGATTTTACCAGGAAGGATACATTGAGATTTCTCTCGTTTTCAAGTATGTCCTGGGTGGCGACTATGTACCGTTAGGTGTCTTGCCAAGGACACTTACTGGAGAGGTTGCTCGATCCCTGCAGAGCGGTGACACTACCTCTACTCCACCCAGCCGGTACTAGTGATTGCGTTAGCTTGCACAAGCTTGCGTTAGCTTACTTTGCGCTCCCTATACTTTGTAGTCCTAATGCTAATTACCGCACTGATGTGACAATGAAGAACTTAACCACAGGCTAGAAGCTGGTGCTAACTGATACCACTTCTGCAGAATCATTTATCACCCCCCCCCCCAAACAAAATCAGATGCTCACCTCTCAACCCGCGGCGAGAACGGTGTGACGATACGCCACTTCTGGCCGCCAGGAGCAGTGTGAGACTGGGAACAAAAAGTCCCCAGTCTCCCTCTGTGAATCAATTTGTGGACCTGCAAGATCTCACGAGAGACGAGATCCTGCAGGTCACGCGGCGGGCAACACAAGCCTCCATGGAGTCCTATGGACTGCAGGAGGTGGTACTCACAGTGGCGCTTAGCGCTGCATTACGAGGCAGGCTTCTGAAGTAACACCTGACCCGTAATATGAAGCTATAACAGGGATACTAAAGGGGAAACCTGCAGGCGCACATTATCCACCTTAATGTCCCCGTTTTAGCACAGGGCAAGGAAAAGTGCCCACAAACTCTTATGGTGAAAGAACAGACAGGGGAAAAAAAGAGTAAACCAAAATAATATCCTGGTATAGAACATTGAGGAGACATTCCATAATGATAAAATAATAGTTACAGCACATACCCAGCACAGCAAAGTGTTTCACATTACATACCCAGCACAGCAGAGTGTTTCACATCACATACCCAGCACAGCAGAGTGTTTCACATCACATACCCAGCACAGCAGAGTGTTTCACATCACATACCCAGCCGGGACCCGGCGAGAGAAGGGGAACTACATATTGAAGAGGAGGTGGAGCCAACTGCATCGCGAGGCCTCACTTCCTCTCTGCGGCCACATGCCCTTACGAAGGGGAGACAGCACGCGGGGCCATGATGTTTGCAGGTTGGGAGCAGCTGCCTTGGGCCCCCTAACAATGACTGGGCACGGGGCAGCTGCCCCTTTTGCCTCGCGCTAAAGACGGCCCTGTGAGTGAGTATGTAAGCCTTGAGAGAGCACAAGTAAGCGTGTCAGTGGGTAAGTGAGTCTGTGTGTGTGTGAGAGAGTGTGAGTTGTCAGGGATTATTTCTGCACGTGACTACAACATGTCAGATATTATTATTCAATAAGAAATTTATATGAGACACAAATAATCGTTTATATTTCCTAGAAATTCTCCTAAATTCTTTTAATTGTCTGTGTTTTGCTTTGAAGAATACACTAATCAATAATCGGATAAAAATATATATATTTATTACGTATACAAAAATGTTTCAAATCTCATTATCATAAACAAAAATTTATAAACCACAAAATCCATCAGCACATAGAAACTAGCTTCACAATATATGTATCTCCTGTTAGTAACTGCATATATGAATAATATCATTTACCTTATCAGTTAGTAACTAATACACAGATGGTTAAACATTTCTGCTTAACGAAACCTGTATTTCCCAGCAAACCAATGTTTAACAAGCTAGATCTTGTAGAGATATATGTATCTCTCTATGCTACTTGGATCAACAAAAGATGAGCTATCATTTATTCTATTTTAGAACAATAAGTAATAAAAACTTATTTAGTGAATCGTCCCCTAATAGAGAATTAAGCTTCTAATCTTCTACTTTTTATATTGTAGTTATATAATTCCTTGCTTATTAATTTCAATCACAGTAACTTCCAAATTCAATATATATCGGAATATCAATCTTACAACAGTTGCTTTAGGATAAACCCTTATATCCAATTCTTCTTCATATCTCTATCTGTAGAATAGAAATATTTTAGATTCTGGAACTAACAATATCTGAGAAATCTCAGTCTATCTGTTGCAAGAAATACTCCAAATATATATATAATTTATTAATCTGAATAAAAATAGCTTTCATACATTACCTCCAATCTGGATTAAATGTGTTACTGCCTTGGAATATTCTTTATGTAATATTGTTTTGGAATATGTGAGAATTATTAATATCAGATAATCAATACATGGGAGTTAGAGATTTGGTGTGAGTTAGAGATTTGGTGTGAGTCTTGAGTGCATTGTCCTGGGATGGTCTGCTAGCCTTGCGTGTAAGTCTCTGAATGCCTCATGTCCTGGAATCCCTCCTGCATTGTCAATTATAGTCAATTTGACGTTACTGGCAATTTTTTTATTATATTAAATATAATATTTACTATCCTCTAGAGGGCAGTATTGCACTTCTTAATTAATTCCACCATTTAATTTTTATATTTCTTATCTCATGTCAAGAGGTCAATCTACACACAAAGACCTTCTTCTCTCATGTAGACTTAGAGTCTCTCATGCCAGAATCAAATTTATGTCCCTACTCCTCTCAAACTAACAGGGTTATTCAGAGAGCGTGAAAAGCAGGAGAATGGCTGGAGAATGAAAAATTCTAGGTCAAAATAGCCAAACCAGAAAAATTCTCCCTTTCATTTCACTTTCCAAATCGGCTATTTTGACCTAGAATTTTTCATTCTCCAGTTTTTCACGCTCTGTGAATAACCCTGTATGTACATTCCTTTATAGTTTTTTTTTTGAGAAAGGACTTTACCAGGAAGGATACATTGAGATTTCTCTTGTTTTCAGGTATGTCCTGGGTGGCGAGTATGTACCGTTGGGTGTCTTGCCCAAGGACACTTACTGGAGAGGTTGCTCGCTGGGATCGAGCACATGACTCCACAGGCTCTCTCCACGCAGAGCAGCGATGTTACCTCTACTCCACCCAGCCGGCCTAGTTAAATCACAGAATCTATTCTTCAATACTATTTAACAGTTATACTCTCTACAATATAAATTGGAGCATCTATTTGTCAGGAACGTGGGGATGGTACCTGGGTGGCACCTGGATGGCAGGGGTAGGAGCCCAGGATGCAGTGGTCTGCACCGATAATCAGAGGATAAGGGTAGAGGAGGGTGGATGAATATGAGAACTGACCAGGTTGATTGCAGAAGGATGATGGAAATGATGGTTGTAGTAGCAGGCATACTGACCAGGAATATCAGGTAGCAGATCAGCAACGGTGTTTACTCTTTGTGAGCAAAAGCTGTAATGAACCAGCAATGTGTCATTGAGGGGAAGAGCCCTTTATTTTGTGAGTCACGTGTGTTTTGGTGTTAACTCTTACACTGCTGGATGCTGGTTGCTGGCTGCAGGGCAGGAACAGGATGGAAGTGAACCACCAGGGGGGGTTTCAGGATGGCTACAGCCAGGGATCCTGACACTATTTTCTACTGTAAATATAATAAAATATACCTTGATTATAAAAATATATTTCGGGAATATAAACATACATTATAAAGATTTTAACTTTTAATTTTCCAATACCCAAAGTCAAAATATCTTTTTGTTTTAAAGACTTAAGACAAGTCAATAAATTTAAATGTGTCATGTCTGGCACTTAGCTTTAGCATTATATCACACAAAGACATTTTAAGGTTCCCTCATGTCTGGTCACCTAGCCATGAACTATTTAAAAAAAAATCTCCGTTCATTTCTAAAACTCAGGGAAAATTTGAAAAAGAAAAGACTTTCTATTTAAAACAAAATGGCTACAGACATCCATTTTAATTTTCTCCTTCTGTAATATACCCGACAGAGTGTGTAAGCGAGTCAGAGGGTGAGTGTGTTTTGCTTTCACATTTTGCAAAGATAGTCAATATGTAGTTCCTTGGTCCCCCCCCCAGTCTAACGTCCTGAGCATGCACAGCTTGTGTTAGTTCTTACAGTCACAGGCATTTATAAAGCGCTAGCAAGTTCTGCAGTGCTGTACAATGGGAGAGGCAGAATAACAAATGTCCATACAAGTTAAACACACAAAACAGTAGGAGAGAGGACCCTGCCCAAGATCTTACAATCTAAGAGGAGAGGGGTTACACACTAGGTGAGGGTAATGGCTGAGTATGTGATGTAATGGGTGCAGGGGCCTGTGAGCAAGATGGAGCAAGAAATGTACTTCATTTGAAGCTTTGATGGGTGGGGTAGTGGGCGGGGAGGAGGCAGGGAATATTCAAGAAGTGGGAAATCTTAATTTTTTTCCTTATTTTAGATTCGACATGGTCATGATTGGTATCAATGCAAAGGCCTGACTGACCTGTGCAATGATGTCTCACCTGACCTTGTGCAGTGTAAAGATTATAGACATGAGATTCAAAAGTCCCCCCCGTGCTCCTCACTGCAGTGCGACATTTAGGTTTTTGATAGAACAATTCGTAATAACGCATTGTGCCATCGCCTCCACTTGTTGGTGACACGAGACATGAGATGGGGAGTTAATGCATATATATATAGTTCACTTTATAATTGAAAGGTGAGCAATATTGCTGTTAGAAAGAAAAATTTTATATTTATTTCATTTGTATTGTTCTATAAATAATTTTTTTCTTCTTCCTTTAGATTCTACATGGCCATGTTTGTTGTGGTCATGCTCTGGCCTTTCCAGTGATACATCAAATAACCCTGTATCTGCTATGGAGTTGGAGATACAGGGGTCCAAATGCCCATCAATGTAGACATAAGGGGTTATTCAGAAAGAGCCAATCTGGCCCGAAATGCCACCGAACAGTGAATTTCCCTGTATGGTGACATTTCGGGGTCATTCGGGTATTCAGAGTGCAGGTAGTTCGCCAAATTTGGCAAATTGCCTGCACGTACGGTGCCTGTTCAAAGGCAGTGAAAGTCCCCATAGAAAAGTAATGGTTTACCTATTCAGAGACCACTGAACAGCAGTGAAAAGTTGTCAAACTGCCCTGCTGTTCGGTTGTTTCATTCGGAAGTTTTTTTCAGGTGAACCCTATAGGTTTCAATGTTAAAAATATTCCAGTTTTTATTTAATAATAATAATAAACTGTTTACTATTTTAATATGCAGTAAAAAGTCTCTTTATTTATTGATTTTTTTAGGATCTTTTAGGCATTTTTCTGAATTTTTTGGGGAAAATATTTTTTTCATTTTTTTTTAAAAAAAGCGGATTTTTCTGTAACAGACCTTTGTATTATCATTCATAGGACCTTCCATGTACATTTTCATTGCATTTGCATAGAGTAATTTTTTTGCAAACAGCGTTCAAATTTTGACACTTTCAATTGTATTGGGTTTTTTACCCCGTTCGTCAGCTTGTTGGCTTTTTGCGACGGCTGGTCTGTGCTATGATTGGCGGTACGGAGGCTTTTTCCAGCGTGTTCGGCGTGTTTTTTGCAGCAGTTCCTGCAGGTTTTTGGTGAGTGGTCAGTGAGTTTTCGACGGGTATTCGGCGGGTTTTCCCTGCACTTAAGAGATAAATGCTGAATTCCCCACATGGTGGGGAACTTTAATTCCCCAAAGTACAGGGAAGCGCAGGGAACAAGAGAGAGACACGAAATGTTGGTGACATTTCGGTGCTCTCTGAATAACCCCTGTAGTTATCCTTTCTCTGGTTCTATTATGGGCATGGGCCTGGAGCTGCTACTCCAACAGCCCCTATGTTATTCCGGCCCTGACTCTATCAACGTCAGTATCCCAGATTTTTTTTTAGCTTTTTTTTTATGGGAATTTCTGTCAAGCATATATTACAGCAAAAGATACAGTGTGATATGCATGTGAAACGAGAAGTGAAGTGTGCCGTAAATGGCGCAGCTAAATGGGAATTGAAAAGCTATGCCTATTCATCCATAAACCAGGGTTTGGGGGGGTACCCTAGGCATGTAGGGGAGGAGGAGAATAACGATAAGGTGGTAAAGGGGGGGTGGTCACATTTGATACGCAACGAGCAGAAAATACTTGGTATAGGCCAGGTTGCAGGGACAGGGTATGTGTTTGCTGATCAGGACAGTCTTACGTAGGCGGAGTGTGTCTCTGGAGGGGGCATGCGGATGACCAGTAAAACCAACGGCGCAAGTGTTTGTCCGAGGTGCCAACGGCTCCATGGAGGAGGTCCTCGATGTTACTTATGTTATGCATCTCCTGAACCCACTCTCTGATAGTGGGGACGGTGGAAGATTTCCAGTGTCTAGGGATAATGGCTTTGGCCTAATGTCTAATGTCCAGCGAGTTTTTGTAGTCGGCAACGTTCAACGTGGTGTGGTGTAGGAGCATAAGGCAAGGGAAAAATCATGGGCTGCTGCAGAGACTTTGCCTATGGTGTCGTGGACAGTGCGCCAGTAAGGTTGGAGTAGCAGGCAGCTCCACCACATGTGTAGCAGGCCAGCGTGGGAGGCCTGGCATTTCCAGCAGGAACCGTCAGTGCGCACGTCGCATGTGGCGAACAAGGCTGGGGGTTTGTACCATCTCGACAAGAGTTTGTAGGCTGTTTCCTGTGTTCTGCTGGCCATGGAACATGAGGTAGTGAGCGTGAAGATATTTTCCCATTCCTCGTCCGTAAAAGACCTCTGAAGGTCTTTCTCCCATCTGGCTCAGTAAGGGGGCGTGGGGCAGGACAGGCTCTGTAACAGGCAGTAAAGATGAGAGACTCCATGGGTTAGGGGACGGGAGCATTGAGCTAATTGTTCAAACTGCGTGAGAGGGCGGGTGAAGTCAGATGGACGGGCCAGGGTGTGCTGGTATGAGGTCAGGCGATGTAAGTAGAATTTGGTGAGGAAGGAGTGTGGGAAAGTGAGCGGGATGGCAGCTGGGGGTTTAAATGTGTCACCGTCTATATAGTGTGAGGCCAGTACGGGTTGCAGTGTGTCGGTGTCGTGAGT
Organism: Leptobrachium leishanense; assembly: GCA_009667805.1. Lineage (NCBI taxonomy): Eukaryota > Metazoa > Chordata > Amphibia > Anura > Megophryidae > Leptobrachium > Leptobrachium leishanense. The sequence goes on along the minus strand of CM019067.1, from coordinate 204,525,310 downwards.
AGGGTGTATGTGTTGAGAAAATGCAGGCAGAAGGGCAATCAGGAGGAGGGGAGATGGTCATGGTGCAATCGTTGTGGAGCGCTGTAGGGTCCTCCAAACCTTAAGGGTGGCCGAGATCATAGGGTGGGAGGGATCTTGTGATTCGCATTGGTACCTATGAGGCAAGGTTGCCTTTGGCAGGGGTTGCCTCAAGGGAGACCCAGAGCTTCTGAGGGGCTGAACGTCTTGATAGTATTTCCGTATGTGGGACAAGGCCAGGCCACTGGCTGGCTTGAGAGCGGTCAGGAGTAGGATGAGCCGAACAACCCCGTGTTCGGTTCACATTCGAACAATTTCAAAAGTTCGAGTTCGGACGCGAAAACGATCCGAACCCAATGCAAGTCAATGGGACTCAAACGTTCGATTTTTAGAGTGTCCTCCAAGAGGGCATATATGCAAGATATTTACCATAAAAGGTGTATGGGGGTCCGGGTAGTGCCCTGGGGGACATGAAACAAGGAAAAAAAGTAAAAAAAAAAAGTTTTAAAGGAACAGTGATTTTTCCATGAAATAAAGGTTAAGAATAAAAACAAAAAATTCCTTCAAATATCGTGCCTAGGAGGTCCCCATAACCTGCCCGTGAAGTGGTGGATTTGTAGGATGTATAGAAATATTTTAAAACAAAAAAATTACGTTTCAAATGACGGTAAATGTTTTTCCTTTAATCTATTCATAAACAACTGCTTGGGGCGGCAGCCTATATGAAAAGAGGAGACGTTTTAGGACACACAGAACAAGTTTAGTGATTTTTTGGCTAAATTATGATGAAACTTATGCAGGCTTTGGATGAAAGTAACAAAAGGTGCATTAAAATTGGGCCTTTGGTGGCAGCTAGTGCCTTCACACCGTAACACCTCTGAGGTATTGTGGAAGAGTGTAGGGGTGGACTCTGCATTCAAATATTAAAATGATTGGAATCTGGTACACACGTCAGTGCACAAAAATATTGGGCCTTTAGGGCCAGCTAGTGACTTGACAACGTAACCCCTCTGAGGTATTGTGGAAGAGTCCAGGGGTGGACTCTGCATTCAAATATTAAAATTATTGGAATTTAGTACATGCGTCAGTGGCAGTGCACCCAAATATTACTGCTCTATAGTGTATGGCAGGATGGAAGCGCACCAGCAGTAACAAGCAGCGGAATATACCAGACAGGGGGCACAGAGTGAGAGTAGTTGTTATAACAAAACCGAGTCAACAACATTTAGGCACTAGTACTGCGCTACTGTATATGGTGAGAATTGGCGCACACCAGTAGCAACAGGAGGCAAACAGAACAGGCAGAGAGTACACAGAGAGAATAGTCAAATGGCAGGCAAAGCCGGCAACAGATCCGGTCCTCAGAACAAGCAGGGTCCGTAACAAGTATACAAACTGATTCGGTAAGCTAGCGATGCGGGAATGAAACTCCACGGCAAGGCAAAAAATTTAAAAAAAAATCGAACTTTTGGCAAATGTCACAAAATGTTCGATGTTCGAGAACTTTCGAACGGCCAATGTTCGAATCGAACTCATGTTCGGATCGAACCGCCAGCCCATCCCTAGTCAGGAGAGCGAAGCGCAGTCTGGGCTGGCGGCTGTTCCAGACATAGGAGGTGAATGTCGCTTGAAGGGAGCTAAAGAACAATATAGGAATGGTGATTGGCAGTGTTTGGAAAAGGTACAGTATGCGGGGAAGGATGTTCATTTTCAGGACATTAATGCAGCCAAACCAGGTGACATGGGAAAAGGCCCAGGTGGCGATGTCAGATGAGATATACTGGAGTAGGGGAGGAAAAGTAGCTGAATATAAAGCTGACGGGTCAGAGGTTAAGTGTATACCTAAGTATTTGATCGCAGAGGGGCACCAGTGGAATGGGAACGCATGTTGCAATTGTGTGCATAGGGGTGGTGGGACAGCGACTACTAGGATCTCAGATTTCGCCATATTTATTTTATAGTTGCTAAAGGAGCTGTAATCACGCAAGAGCGCGGTGAGGGATGGGATGGTGATCAATGGCTGGCGAATGAAAAATAACAGGTCATCTGCTTTTGCAGCAACTTTGTGGTGCTGCTTTCCCACTATTATGCTGTGGATGGAGGGGTCACTCCTGACTGCCTGTAGGAGGGGTTGTAGGGATAGCGCAAATAATAACGGGGAGAGAGGACAGCCCTGTCTTGTGCCATTGTGGATGGGTAATGGAGAGGAGAGGATGCTGTTCAGATTGATTCTTGCGGAGGAGTTCGAGTAAAGTGCTCCAATCCATGCCAGGAGGTTGGGGCCAAAGCCCATGCAGCACAGTGTGTGGAACAGATAGGGTCATCTAACCCTGTCAAATGCCTTCTCGGCATCTGTAGAAACGAACAGGGTGGGGCCGGAGTGGGGGTTTGAAACGTGATGTAGGAGGTTGGACACCCTGACGGTGTGATCCCTAGCTTCCCTTCACGGTATGAATCCCGTCTGGTCTGGGTATACCAGGTGGGGCACACAACGGGCAAGTCTCATGGCGATGATCTTGGTGAAAAGCTTAATGTCCTGATTCAAGAGTGATATAGGGTGGAAGTTCACACAAAGGTCCAGGTCTTTACCTGGCTTTGGGATCAGGGTGATAGTGGCTGCCAGTGTCTGCGGTGGAAGGGTGCGGGATGGTTAAGTGAGCATGTTGAAGACAGACAGCCAAGCCAGGGTGAGGGAGGAGAGAAACGTTTCGTAGTAGCATAGGGAGAGGCCATCAGGGCCGGGGGTCTTACCCGTCGGTGTAGATTGGACAGCCAGGGACAGATCCTCAGACGTAAACGGGGATTCTAGGGCAGAGTGCATAGAGGGAGTCAGTTTGGTGTTTGGTTTGTGTTTACTTACAAATTGGTGCATTGAGTCTGTGGGGGAGCTGCCGTCGTCAGGAGGGAGATTGTATAGGTGATGAAAACCATCTTGGAGCAAGGCGAGCATGTCTTGGGGCAAGGTGGCGTGGGAGCCCTGAGGTGTGCAGAGTCGAGCTATGTACAGCTTGTGTCTTTTGGATTTAATGGCTCTGGCCAGTAGTTTCTCGCATTTGTTGCCATGTTCGTGAAAAAGCTTACAGTTTACGGTTGGGAACGCTTTCTGCTCTAGTGTTGAACAAAGATTGAAATTCCGCTCAAAGTTCCAATAAGGAAGCATAACCTGTGTCATCGATGTGTAGTCTGTGGGATTGTTCCAGGTCGTGTATGCGTTGCAGTAGTGAGTCAAGTGTGGTTGTGTAAGCTTTCTTTTAAATGGAGCCTTGCTGGATAGGGATGAGCTGTTCGGTTCGATCTGTTCGGTGTTCGATTCGAACATCGCTCGTTCGGCTGTTCGGCGAACTCCGCACATTTCCGCTTGTTTGCCGCATGTTCGCCCACAATGCACCACAATGGACCACAATGCACTTTTCCACTGGCCTGAAGCTTGTAATTGGCTAGAGCCTTGCACCTGACCACAGGTCAGGCGCAAGACAGGTGCAAGACTATGCCAATCACTGCTCGGAGTCCTGATTAGGCAAATTTTGCCCAATCATGGGCTCACAGAGCTGAGTTCTGCAGCACACTATATAAGGCGTCCCTCGTTGCCCCAGCACGTGTTTTTTGGGAGGAGATTGTTCTGTTAGTGTGTCTTCTCACTGCCAGCAGTTATTGGGGGAGCTCACTTCTAGCAGATATCTGGGAATTGCTGTAATCTGTGTCTTCTCAGTGCCAGCAGCTATTGGGGGGTCTCACTTCTAGCAGATATCTGTGAATTGTTGTAATCTGTGTCTACTCAGTGCCAGCAGCTATTGGAGGGGTCTCACTTCTAGCAGATATCTGGGAAATGTTGTAATCTGTGTCTTGTCAGTGCCAGCAGCTATTGGGGGGTCTCATTTCTAGCAGATATCTGGGAATTGTTGTAATCTGTGTCTTGTCAGTGCCAGCAGCTATTGGGGGGGTCTCACTTCTAGGAGATATCTGTGAATTGTTGTAATCTGTGTATTGTCAGTGCCAGCAGCTATCGGGGGGTCTCACTTCTAGCAGATATCTGGGAATTGTTGTAATCTGTGTTTTGTCAGTGCCAGCAGCTATTGGGGGGTCTCACTTCTATCAGATATCTGGGAATTGTTGTAATCTGTGTCTTGTCAGTGCCAGCAGCTATTGGGGGGTCTCACTTCTAGTAGATATCTGGGAATTGTTGTAATCTGTGTCTTGTCACTGTTGCCAGCTATCAGGGTGTCCTATCAGGGGTCTGACAGATTTGTAGCAGATTTATGCAAATTTTAATCTGTGTCTTGTCACTGCCACCCATCAGGGGGTCTCACAGACTTGTATCAGATATCTGGGAATTATAATCTGTGTCTTGTCACTGCCACCCATCAGGGGGTCTCACTGATTTATAGGTGGTTTCTTGGAATTTTAATCTGTGTTTTGCCACTGCCACCCATCAGGGGGTCTCACTGATTTATAGGAGGTTCCTGGGAATTTTAATCTGTGTCTTGTCACTGTTGCCATCTATCAGGGGGTCTCACAGACTTGTATCAGATTTCTGCAAATTTTAATCTGTGCCTTGTCACTGGCTGCCAGCTATCAGGGTGTCTCACTGAGTTATACCAGAGTTCTGGAAATCTTTAATCTAGATAGCACAGTTGAATCAGAGTTCTGCATATCTCCAAATTTTATAACAGAGCTGAATCAGAGTTTTGTATAGCTTTAATCTATATATCACTCACCATGTCAGAAAGACCAAAAATGAAAGGCAGACGCTCCCAGACACAGATAAGAGGGCAAGCTGCCTCTGTGTGGGGAGGCTGTGCCTCTGGACGTCGTGGACATGGTGTATCCTCTGCAGGGGCACGCTTGTCCTTTCTAACTGGTGCTGGCTGTCTTAAGCAGCAGCAACATACAGAGGATTTGGTGGATTGGCTAACCAGGCCATCCTCATCCTCAGAGTCCTCTGCCAGCTAGGCTTGTAGTGGTTTACAGTACACCTCAGCTGCCAAAGCATCTAATGCAGCCTCCATGTCCACAGCTACTCCTGCCATAGCCTCACCAACATACACGGAGGAGTCAGCTGAATTGTTTGACTACAATGACAGTGACATGCTGCTTGAGGATGTGCAGCAACTACAATGCTCTGATTCAATCTCTGAGGTTGAGGAAGGGAGTATAATCAGCCAAGAGGTAGGGGGTGCCAGTGACACACAAATAACTGGCACTCATGTTGCCCCAGCAGCTGCAGCATACTGCCAAGTAGGCTTGTGCACCGATTTTTTTTCGGTTCGATTCGGTTCGATTTTTCGGATTTTTAAACTTTTTGATTCGGCTCGTTTCGACCGATTTCGGTTTCGATTCGATTCGGTTCGGCCCGTTTTTCGGGTACATTTTTTTTTCGGAATATCGACCATTTTTCGTATTTTCGTGTCACTGTGCTCGGTTTTTGTATCGACTTTTCGTAATTTCGGAAATTTTCGTTTTTTGGAATTGCACATTTTTCGGAATATCGACCATTTTTCGTATTTTTCGTGTCATTTCGCCCGTTTTTTGTATCGACTTTTCGTTTTTTCGAAAAATTTTCTTTTTTCAGAAAATTTTCGTTTTTACAAAATTTTCGTTTTTCGGAAAATTTTCGTTTTTCGGAACATCTGTTCTCCTCGTTTGACACATTTCAAGTCCATTCGAAAAATCCGAAAATATTTCGTTTCGGCTCGGAAACATTTCGGATCTGAAATTTTCGGATCTAAAATTTTTCGGAAATTCGGCCGCATCCGAAAACACGAATCGGGAAATTTCGTGAAAATTCCGAAATTCCGAAACCCGAAACGCACATCCCTACTGCCAAGTTGGCTCCAGTGACGAGGAGATAAGGGGTGATGATGACAATGATGATGAGGACTGGGTGCCTGATCGAACAGAGGAGTCAAGTGAGGAGGAGGAGGCACAACAAACACGAGACAAAACGTCCTCTATGAGCAACCGTAGCCAAGGCAGAAGTCACAGCTGCTCAGGTGCAGAGCGCTGTTGTCTCAAAGCACATGTACAGGAAGTCAGCTGTCTGGGAGTTCTTTAACAAATGTGCAGCAGACCGCACCATTGCTATTTGTAATCTATGTCAGATGAGGATCAAGCGTGGGAAAGACATCCCACGCTTGTGTACCACGTGCTTGAGGCGACATGTGACTAGGGATGAGCCGAACACTCCCCGAGTTTGGTTCGGAGCCGAACCCGAACTTTCCAAATGTTCGGATCCGAACCCGAACTCGAACTCAATACAAGTCAATGGGACTGAAAATTCGATTTTTAGAGTGCCCTCCAAGAGGGCATATATGCTAGATATTTGCCATAAAAGGTGTATGGGGTCGTGCCCTGGGGGACAGGAAACAAGGACAAAAAGTTAAAAAAAGTTTTTAAAGGGACAGTGAGTTTTCCATGAAATAGGTGTTAAAAATAAAAACGAAAAATTCCTTCAAATATCGTGCCTAGGAGGTCCCCATAACCTGCCCGTGAAGTGGCGGATTTCTAGGATGTATAGAAATATGTAAAAACCAAAAAATGACATTTCAAATGACAGTAAATGCTTTTCCTTTAATCTATCCATAAACGACTGCTTAGGGTGGCAGTCTGTATGAAAAGAGGAGACATTTTCAGACACGCAGAAAAAGTTTACTGATTTTTTTGGCGGTGAAAAGCAGGAGTATGACTGGAGAATGGAAAATTCTAGACCAAATAGCCGATTTGGAAAGTGAGATAAATGGGAGAATTTTTCTGGTTTGGCTATTTTGACCTAGAATTTTCTCTTCAGTCATTCTCCTGAGTTTCACCTTTCTCTGAATAACCCTGTCAGGGTAATTTAGAGAGCGGTGAAGAGCAGGAGAATGACTGGAGAATGGAAAATTCTAGGTCAAAATAGCCAAACCAGAAAAATTCTCCCATTTAGGCCCTAGCCTCAGACTAGCGAAATTTTAACGTGCGTTTAGGTGCACTTAATCACGGCTGCACTAGCAGCAAAAGACGGGCAATGACGGCCAATATACGAAGTACGGTCGCACGAAAGTCCGGCTGCGCAACTCAAGTGGAAAATGAACGCATGTTTATAGAACGCAGAACCGCTAGTACGGACGTACAGAGTGCGCTGCGTCCACTAGCGGCATGTGTGTGTGATTTGGAGACGTCAGACCCTGCTCATGTCCGGCCAACATAACGTCCAGACACCCAAAGTTTCCTGGTTTGGATTCGTAAAAAATCACGCACAAAAATGCGCATCGTATGACCATTTTCGCGCATTCTGTGAAAAATACGGCAATGCGTTTGGACGTACTTTTTGACGGTTGCTGCGAAAAATGCGTTAGTCTGACCCTAGCCTTATCTAACTTTCCAAATCGGCTATTTGGTCCAGATTGTTCTCTTTTCCTGCCATTCTCCTGGTTTTCACCTTTTTCTGAACAACCCTGAGAGAGAGGTGAAAGCCAGGAGAACTGGCAGGAGAAGAGAACAATCTAGACCAAATAGCCAATTTGGAAAGGGAATTAAATGGGAGAATTTTTCTGGTTTGGCTATTTTGACCTAGAATTTTCACTTCTCCAGTTATTCTCCTGCTTTTCACCACTCTCTGAATAAACCTGTGAATGTTTAATCCCGAGGTGAAAAATAACATTGCTTTAGATGTTATTTTGAATTTGTTACAAACACCAGTTAAATGCAGCATATTAGGAAGTTTTAGGAGGGAAATTAATTCTCAAATCTCAATCAGAAGCAGACACCACCCCACCCTTTCAGTACCTCAGTATAGTGTACAATGTATCAAATTGATTACCAGACTAAAAACACCTGGTGTTATGCCCGTTTGTGAACAGAGGTCATTTAGAGTTGAGAATCTTTCCACGTACACATTAGTTTTTAATTCAATATCTAATAAACCATTGCTTATAATATTCTGCAGTAAAGAGTCTCTTTATATCTAGATTTTTTAGATTTTTTTTAAGCATTTTCTACACTTTTTTCAAGATTTCTTTTTTTTCGAACTCAAACCGAACACACCCAAAAAGTTTGAAGTTCGTGAACTTTCGAACTGCCAAAGTTTGGGCCGAACTCTGAACCGTCCGAACCTAAACAGCTCATCCCTACAAATGACCACCTGCCACGCATCCCGTTGGCACAACACTTTGCATAGGTCCTCCTCCTCCTCAACTGTCTCTACCCTCACTATATGTCCTGCCATGTCATTGCCTTTAACCTCCACTGACAGGGATGATGCTACAGTAATGGGTGTACAAGGTCCTTCCTCAGAATGTGACAGCATCCCATCAGTTGAAGATTTACGCAGTCAGATTACGTTGCCCCAGCTGCTCCAGCGTAAGAAAAAATATAGTCCTGACCATCCCCAAGCACAGCGTCTAAATGCCAGCTTAGCAAAATTACTTGCATTACAGCTGCTGCCTTTCCAGCTGGTGGACACTGCTTCCTTCCGTGAATTTGCTGAATGTGCTGTACCACAGTGGCAGGTTCCAAAATGCCAGTTCTTTTTAGGGAAGGCTATTCCAGCACTATACCAGCATGTGGAAGACAATGTTATGGAGTCATTGGGAAAGGCAGTCAGCAGCAAGGTGCATGTGACTTTAGACATGTGGTCCAGCAAGCATGGACAGGGCCGTTACATTTCCTTCATGGCACACTGGGTTACTTTGTTTGCAGCTGGTAGGGATCCAGGATGGGCTCTGTGCTGAAACTTGTTCATCGCCTCCAGAAAGCTGCTTGTATGAGGTCTGTCTGCTCCAGCACCTCTTCCTCCTCTTCCTCCTCCTCCTTCTCTGTCTCTGGCGAAGTGGCAGTTAAACCGATGCGTGGCAGGGGCTACGCAATGGCTCAAGCAAAAAGATGCCATACTGTGCTTGAGCTGGTTTGTTTAGGGGACAGGAGCCACAACGGGCCAGAAATTCTGTCAGCTCTGCAGGGGCAGGTGCAGAGATGGTTAACACCACACCAGCTTCAGCTGGGAATGGTCGTCGGTGATAATGGCAGCAACCTTCTCTCCGCCCTATGCCAGGGTAAGCTGACGCATGTACTATGCCTAGCACACGTCCTAAATCTGGTGGTACAGCGCTTCCTAACCAGGTACCCAGGGCTGGCACAGCTTCTCAGGTAGGCCAGAAAAGTCTGCAGTCACTTCAGATGGTCATTCCCAAGCAAGTGTTGAAAAAAGAGAATGAGAACAGCGCCTATACAATACCCCACGTACGTGGGAGGCTGATGGCACAGCAAAGAAAGCACCCAAGGAGAAAACGTGGATGAAATAAACAATATGAACAATTACCCTATATGTTCTTAGATCCAATATGGACAGGTATTGATCAGGGTGCATGAAAAATAAAGAGACATATATGGCACAGTAAGTCTCTACACTGATATCAGATGAGCACATAAGGAGAATGAACTCACATGTGGTGGAGTCTGTACAATAAAGGCTCAATATAAACAAAGTGGGTCTCTTCAGGGATGACCCCGTCCCATCCTCATATGGTTCCAGGGATTACTTGCAAGGACCATACATAGGATAAAGCAGACACAGACCATGGTACAGCATTGTAAACCACAGATATATGGGCCAGGTGGTCGTAACACTTACGTGGTTATGAGCCTGTGCAGATTCACTGGCTCCGTATCAAGCCCTGAGTGTAAAGGAGGATACACCAATCCCTTTCCATGTAGTAAATAAGGCTATAAACTCTCCACCATATGGTAAAAAAAAATATATTAAAAAACAAATAAAACCAAAACGCGTTTCACTGCCAGCGCAGCTTCATCAGTTGGTATCAAAATAAAAATAGAAAGTGACTTTGCAGACTTCACAAGTATACATTTATAGTACTAACAATCACATCTACAGGTGTATCAAATGATAGGACGCCATGTCCGCCTTTCAGTGCGTTCCAGCCTGGATCCTGGCACTTCCGGCATTTCCTATCAGATGTTACTAATACAAAGTGACTGGTTGACTCAAGACAAGGTTTTGCAGAAATTAAACAATGTGAATGTGAATAAAGCCCCAGGGCCAGATGGAATTCACCCGCGAGCACTGAGAGAGCTATGTGTTGAAATATGTAAACCTCTGTTCTTAATCTTTCAAGATTCTTTTCTTTCAGGAATAGTACCAGAGGATTGGAGAAAAGCTGACGTGGTCCCTATATTTAAGAAAGGTTTAAAATTTGTGCCTGGGAATTATAGACCTGTGAGCATAACATCTGTGGCTGGGAAAGTATTTGAGGGGTTACTAAGGGATAATATTCAGGAATTTATTGGGAGGTATAATGTTATTGGCAAAAATCAGCATGGTTTCATGAAACACAGATCATGTCAGACTAACCTAATTACGTTCTATGAGGAAGTAAGTAGAAGTATAGATCAGGGGGTCGCAGTGGATGTGATTTACTTAGATTTTGCCAAAGCTTTTGACACAGTTCCACACAAAAGGTTACTATTTAAATAAAGAAAAATTGGTCTAGATGAAAATACTTGTTCTTGGATAGAAAACTGGCTAAAAGATAGGGTACAGAGAGTGGTCATAAATGGTACATTTTCAAGATGGACACCAGTGGTAAGCGGTGTCCCTCAGGGGTCTGTTATAGGACCAATACTATTCAATTTATTTATAAATGACCTTGAGATAGGCATTGAAAGTCATGTATCAGTGTTTGCAGATGACACAAAACTAGGAAAAGTAATACAATGTGAGCAGGATGTTACTTCGCTGCAGAGGGATTTAGATAGATTGGGGGACTGGGCACTTAAATGGCAGATGAAATTTAATCTAGATAAATGCAAAGTTATGCACTTTGGAGTGAAGAACACACAAGTAATTTATACCCTAAATAGTACGGAGTTAGGGAAATCCAAGCAGGAGAAGGATTTGGGAATAATCATAGACTTCAAACTAAGTAACAATGTGCAATGTCAAACAGCAGCCACCAAGGCCAGCAAAGTATTGGCATGCATTAAAAGGGGAGTTCACTCACGGGATGAAAACATAATTTTGCCTCTGTATAAATCAATGGTCAGGCCGCACCTTGAATATGCCGTGCAATTTTGGGCACCGGTCTTAAAAAAGATATTATAGCGCTAGAAAAAGTGCAGAGACGGGCAACTAAATTAATAAGGGGAATGGAAGGGTTAAGTTATGATGCAAGACTAACAAGCTTAAACCTGTTTAGTTTAGAGAAACGGCGCCTTAGAGGGGATCTGATAACCTTATATAAATATATACGGGGCCATTATCAACCATTGTCTGATAACCTATTCATTAACAGGACTATACATAGGACAAGGGGTCATCCATTTAGACTGGAAGAAAGAAAATTTAGCTTAAAGCATAGGAAGGGTTATTTTACGGTGAGAACAATAAAGCTGTGGAATTCTCTGCCTGTTGAGGTGGTTGGGTCAGAGTCTGTACAGACTTTTAAAAAACGACTGGATGACTTCCTGCAGACACAGAATATTAAGGGTTATAATATTTAATATGTGGGTAAAAGCTTCTTGATCCAAGGAGAAATCTGACTGCCATTCTGGGGTCAAGAAGGAATTTTTTCCCAGTATGTTGCATATTGGCAAGCATTTCAGACTGGGTTTTTTGCCTTCTTTTGGATCAACAGCAGTAGGTTATGTGGGAGAGGCTGAACCCGATGGACGCATGTCTTTTTTCAGCCTATATAACTATATAACTGTATGTCACATGACTTTATTTCCTGTGTGTGTGCGGGCGCATGCACCCCAAACGTCCGTCCACCGGTCCTCCTCCTCTGATGCGCATGATGCCGAATTCCCCTCCTTCTGGACTCAAAAACGCCATTTTTGAAAGTCCCTTAGCCCTCACAGTTGGTCCAACGGGCTTTGTGTAACATATAGGCTGCAGTCCATATTTTGGGGGCGCATTTCAAAGCCACATTCTGTAAATGGGAACCTATAAAGACATGTGTACCCAGGCCGAGCATACACTCCATTTGCATGGGGAACACATGGAAACAGACGATCAAAGACAGAAAACAAACTAACCACACTTCACAAAAGAAATAAATGCATATAATGGATAAGGAGTTTAAAAGGTGAACATGCACCTACTAGTGGGCCATATATGGCTGATAAGCCAAAGGGAGAGTTGTACCTTATCATAACATACAAAGCATTCATAAAAAGAATATACAGTAGGCCAAACTATCCAGTATATTAAACAAGTGGATAACAAATAGGCAATGGATATGGGGGGGGGGGGAGGGGACCAGATAGTATTAGCCCCAAGAGAGCCAGAAGGAAATAGGAGTGGGGATGAAACAAAAAGAAACCAGAATTTATAGGAAATGGCAAACTTCAAAATCACTGTTAAGGCCAGCAGGAATTAAAGTACCACATTCAAAGATGAACCTCATCTCTTCCTTAGCTAGGATAAGATCCAAATCACCCCCCCCCCTCCAGCTCCTCTTAACTTTTTTAAGAATACAAAAATCTAATCCTGTTGGATCTTGTGCATGTGCTTCTTTAAAGTGTAAAGACAGGCTGTGTAGCTCATACCCCTTTCTTATATTACGGAGATGTTCCCCCAACCTAACAGACAAAGATCTTGATGTTCTTCCAATATAGTGCAATCCACATGGGCATGTGAGGCAATATATTGCATATTTACACCCCTAACACGTACAGTCCTACCACCTATAGAAAAGTCATGGATTCTTTTAACTTTATAATTGTTCTTACAGCCCAGGCACTTCCCACACTTATAAAATCCATCCTGAACCCCCAACATATGTATTCCTTGATTCCTTTTATTAACGAAGGCACTATTTACTACAATGTCCTTAATATTTCTCGCCCCCCTACAGATGAAACGGGGTTTATCAGGGATAATTTCTCGTAGAATGGGATCCTGTCTCAGAATCTCCCAATACTGACGGACTATCCCCCTAATGCCCCTATTGCCCACACTATAATCAAAGATAAAAGGAACTCCAGAAGAGTCCTGAAGGGTATGGTGGTTACGTGGTTGATACTTAATGAGGGTACACCTGTCCACAGATTTTACTTCCTCCACAACATTTTTAATAATGTTCCTATCATAGCCCTTATCGACGAAGGCACTAGTCAACTTATCTGCCTGCAGTTGGTATTCTTTTAACTCAGTACAGTTACATTTCATCCTAAGCATTTGCCCACGTGGGATTCCCTCAAGTCAACATGACAGATGTCCGCTATTTAGATCGATAAAGCTGTTGACGTCTGTGGCCTTAAAATGTGAGCGAGTATGTAATCTCCCCTCCCTAACATATATTTCCAAATCTAGGAAATTCACAATGGTCGTGCTCCAGGTGAACGACAACTTAACCACTTCGCTGCTGAGGACGCGCTGAGCGCGTCCTCAGCAGTCCCGCTGGTGTGCTGAGGACGCGCTGAGCGCGTCCTCACATTGGGGTCAGCGTTCGGCCGGGTTCCGGCCGATCACTGGCCCCTCCGGTGCATCCGGACCAGCAGCCGCCAGAATTAGGTGTCATCGCGGGGGCGCGATGACACCTAATTCAGGCGCCCCCCCCGCATGTGCGGAGGAGGCGCCTGAAAGGGAGGGGGGGAGGTCTTCATCTTGGATGTCGGCCAAGCCTCCGGGAACTCCCCCAGAGGACTGGCGTCATCGTGCGTAGCACGATGACGCCAGTCCTAGAGTTAACCCCTAACTGCCACCAACTGTGGAGATAGGGAGTTCCAATGAACTCCCTATCTCCCGATCCGTGGTAGCTAGGGGTTAAATTTTGGTATGGTTGGATCGGCCAGAGCATGGCCGTTCCAACGATACCAAACATGAAAGTGAAAAATTTTGTAAAAAAAAAAAATTAAAAAAAATAAATAAAAAATAAACACTTTTTTTTTATTTTTTTTGGTTTGTTAATGCAGCAATATTGTTCCCATTTCAATTATAATGTGAACAATGATGCTGCACTAACGATTTTTGTATGCGGTGCGTTTGTTAAAAATAGTGTCATTTTCCCCAAAAAAAAATGTAACGAGACCCCATCTCTAATTTTTTTAACAAGCGCACCCCATACAAAATATAACCGCAATTGCTGGCATGTTAAAATGTGAAAAAAAACACTTTGCACATTGTAAATTATTGAAAATACATATTTTATTGCATTTTTTGTTATAATATACAGACATGACATAACGTATACATATAATAATGACATATTATGAATCTACCGAGTCTGACGGAAAGAACGATATATAATATGTCTGGGTCATATACTAAAATAAGCCTTCAAAACACGTTTAAACATGATGCGCAAAACAGGTAAAAATGACCTCAGCATAGGGGCGGGAAAAGCCTCAGCAGCGAAAGGGTTAATACTCCAGTCATTAATATTCAAATAGTCTATGAATGCTTTAAGGCTATCCTCTGTGCCCCTCCATACGAAAAAAACATCATCAATGTATCTTCTATAGAGGACGAGGTCATGTGCCCAGCCATGCGGACCATGGACCACATGTGAGTTCATTCTCCTTATGTGCTCATCTGATCTCAGTGTACAGACTTACTGTGCCATATATATGTCTCTTTATTTTTCATGTACCCTGATCAATACCTGTCCATATTGGATCTAAGAACATATAGAGTAATTGTTCATATTGTTTATTTCATCCACGTTTTCTCCTTGGGTGCTTTCTATGCTGTGCCATCAGCCTCCCACGTACGTGGGGTATTGTATAGGCGCTGTTCTCATTCTCTTTTTTCAACATTTGTACTTCTCTTTGGGTTTTGGGAAAGACCCTTAGAGGACACACAGTAGCTGCCGTACTACTTCACTACTGTGTTATCATCTCCTCCACCATCTGCCACCCCAGCGCTCCCTCATATTGTCGTTATAAGTATTCCCCAGCAAGTGATCGCTTGGCAGAAATTCAAAGAGAATTTCACCTTACCACAAACCGTTTGATCTGTGACAAATGCCACCAGGTGGAACTCGACATTAGCAATGCTGCAGCATCTGCACAAGCAGCAGAGGGCCATCAATGAGTACCTGTGTGAGTATGGTACAAGGACAGGTTACGGTCAACTTGATTCCCCCCCGCAGTGGCTGATGATCAAGGATGCATGCCCTATACTGTCACCATTTGAGGAGGCAAAGAGGATGGTGAGCAGGGACAGTGCATGCATCAGTGACACAATTCCTTTAGTGTTCTTGCTGGAGTGCACTCTGCAGGGAATTATAGATGTGGCTCTAGAGGCAGAGCAGCAGGAAGAAGAGGAGGCCTTCTCTAGCTCTCAATGCCCCAGTCTTTACGCAGATAGCATTCCTGCGGGTCCTCAGATCAGACAGGAGGAGAATGAGGAGGAAGAGGAATATTTAAGTAGTGGGGCATTGAAGATGGGGATTCCTCAAGGAAGGGTTTTGTGTGCCCAGAAACCCAAGGACTAGTTCTTGGCTGGGAGGAGGAAGTGCACAATGGGGTCATCCTCATTGACCAGGAAGACTCGGAAGCTAATCCCATCTCCAACCTATGCTGCATGGGCTCCCTTATCCTGCAAAGTCTGCTAAAGGACCCCAGGAATCGTGCTATCAAGGAGAGGGATCATTACTGGTTGGCAAGCCTTCTTGATCCATGATACAAAGGTAAAGTTGCAGAGCTCATCCTGCCTGCACAGAGGGAGGACAGGATGAAACCACTTGAGTACGCTCTAAATCGACACTTGTGTAACACCTTTCCAGGCACTGGTAGGTTACCAAGTAATGACACAGGTGCTGTTCTGAGGCTGCTGTTTATCAGAGGAAGAGCGGTGAGGGCCGGGGCCGCTTGACTGATGCCTTTTTTTATTTTTTTAGTCCACGATGCCCAGGGACGTCAAATGTAGGCACCCAATTCCAGCGTCTTCACCATATGGTGCAGGACTATCTAGGGGCAAGGGCAGACCTGGATACCTCTACAGCAGATGATCCACTGGCTTATTGGGTGTTGAGATTGGATCACTGGCCAGAACTTAGTCAATATGCTATGCAGCTACTAGGTTGCCCTTCATCCAGCGTGCTTTCTGAAAGGACGTTCAGTGACGCTGTAGGTTTTGTCACAGACAAAAGAGTGCGTCTGTCCACCGACTCTGTAGACCGGCTGACATTTATAAAAATGAATCAGTTCTGGATCAGCAGCTATCAATCCCCTGATGCTGACGTAACTGAATAGATCGGGGCTCTCTTCTGCATTACCAATACCTCCACCCCAGCACTCTTCCACAATACCTCAGAGGGGTTACGTTGTGAAGGCACTAGCTGGCACCAAAGGCCTAATATTTGGGTGCACTGCCACTGACGCCTCTACCAGATTCATATAATTTAATATTGGACTGCAGGGTCCACCGCTGCACTCTTCCACAATACCACAGAGGTATTTCTTTTGGTGTGAAGGCACTTGCTGCCACCAAAGGCACAATATTTGGGTGCAATGCCACTGACACCTATACCAGATTCATATCATTTTAATATTGGACCGCAGGGTCCACCGCTGCACTCTTCTACAATACCACAGAGGGGTTACAGTGTGCAGGGATGAGCCGAACACCCCCCGAGTTCGGTTCGCATTCGAACTCGAACTTGAACTCGAACTCAATACAAGACAATGGGACTCAAAGTTCGATTTTTAGAGTGCCCTCCAAGAGGGCATATATGCTATATATTTGCCATAAAAGGTGTATGGGGGTCTGGGTAGTGCCCTGGGGGACAGGAAACAAGGACAAAAAGTAAAAAAAAAATGTTTCCATGAAATAAGGGTTAAAAATAAAAACGACAAATTCCTTCAAATATTGTGCCTAGGAGGTCCCCATAACCTGCCTGTGAAGTGGCGGATTTGTAGAATGTATAGAAACATTTAAAAACAATGTCCGGGTCTGGGTAGTGCCCTGGGGGACAGGAAAGAAGGACAAAAAGTTTAAAAAAATATGATTTTAGCCCCTTCACTGCTGACGACCTGTGGGACACGTCCTCAGTTACTCCTGCTGTATGCTGAGGAGGACATGTCCCACACCTCATCAGCTTTGCGGGACCCCCGGCGGAGATACTCGCCTCTCTATCCGGGGTTCCCACGGCGTTCTGACTTCAGCGTCCTCAGACGTAAATGACGTCATCGCGCCATGCGCGATGATGTCATTTCCAGGCGACCCCCCGGCAATGCCGGGAGATCGCCTGGAAGGGAGGGGGGGATCCGTTCGGATAGCTTCCGATCGGGAGGTCCCACAGAAAAAAGCCAGGCACCACTTAAAAGGGGACAGTCTCCCCTTTTAAGCGGTGCCTGGCTTTAAGGCTATGGTCAGACTAACACAGTTTCAGCGAGCGTTTAGCTGCACTAAGTCACGTCCAATGCCGGGCAGCATACAAAGAACGGCCGCACAAAAGTTCGACCACGCAACGCAAGTGGCAAACGAACGCATTTTTTCGAGAATGTCAAACCGCTAGTACTGTCGTATAGAGTGCGCTGTGTCTGCTAGCAACATGTGTGTTTGATTAGGAGACGACAGACGCTGCTAATGTCTGGCCAACATCACATCCAGATGCAAAAAGTGTTTTATTGATAACCGTACAAAATCACGGACGAAAATGGGCATCGTATGACCGCTATCGCGTATTCCGTGAAAAAATGCGTCCATTCGTTCGAACACACTTTTTCACGGACAACGCGAAAATGCATTAGTCTGACCCCTTAGGCACAGGGTCGCACTTTGGTGTCTTGCGGCGCCGAAGTCCGGCCTAGCTCCGGTGGGGGCCGCCATCTTGGATGGCGGCTCCACCCCCGGGTCCCCCCTCACTGCCTGACGTCCTCATGCATAGCGTGATGACGTCAGATAGCCGGGGAACCCCTAGCTGCCCAGATTCCACTGGTGGAGATAGGGGGTTCATTTGAACTAGGGAGTCATGGAGGGTGTCAATCGAAAGGCCTGAGCATGGCCTTACGAATGATACCCAACATGACCAGGTATAAAGTAAAAAAATAAAAATAAAAAAAACATGTATTTTTTTGTGTGTTATTTTTATTAATGCAGCAATATTGTTCACATTTCAATAATAATGTGAACAATGATACTGCACTAATGATTTTTTTCTATGGTGAGCATTTGCTAAAAATCACATAATTCCCCCCAAAAAATGTAATAAGTCCCCATTTCTAATTTTTGTACAAGCGCACCCCATGGAAAATATAACCGCAAATGTTCATGTGATAAAAGGTGAAAAAAAACCACTTTACGCGCTGCAGATGATTAAAAATTCAAGTTTTATTGCAGTCTTTTGTTATAATATACAGGCAGAACATGACGTATACATATAAAAATGATATATTATGAATCTGCCGAGTCTGCCGGAAAGAACGATATATAATATGTCTGGGCCGTATAATAAAATGTGGCTTCAAATCGCGTTTAAACATGATGAGCGAAAGCGGTAAAAGTTAGCCAAGCACACAGCGGTGAAATGCCTCAGCAGTGAAAGGGTTAAAGGAACAGTGAGTTTTCCATAAAATAAGGGTTAAAAATAAAAACGAAAAATTCCTTCAAATATCGTGCCTAGGAGGTCCCCATAACCTGCCCGTGAAGTGGCGGATTTGTAGGATGTATGGAAACATCGCCATCACAGACCCACACACGACACCTAGCACGCCCAGTCTGCATACAATGTATCAGACTCATGAGACTGACTAATTAGAAGCACATGTTATTTCCAAACACTAATTAAATACCTGTTGTTTACGCCGTTTGAGAGCACAGGTCATTTAGAGGTGAGAATCTTTGTACCTAGACATTAGTTTTTAATTCAATATCTAATAAACCGTTGCTTATAATATTCTGCAGTAAAGAGTCTCTTTACTTCTAGATTTTTTAGTATTTGTTAAGCATTTTTTATACTTTGAAAAAAAATAAAAAATTTCCGAACTCGAACCGAACACGCCAAAAAGTTTGAAGTTCGCGAACTTGCGAACGGCCAAAGTTCAAATCGAACTCTGAAGTGATCGAACCGAACAGCTCATCCCTAATGGTGTGAAGGCACTTGCTGCCACCAAAGGCAAAATATTTGGGTGCACTGACGCCTGTACCAGATTCATATCATTTTAATATTTGACTGCAGGGTCCAAACCCTGCACTCTTCCACAATACCACAGAGGGGTTACGGTGTGATGGCTCTGTTGCCGACACTAAAGGCCCAATTTTGAAGCACCTATTGTTACTTTCATCCAAAGCCTGCAAAAGTTTCACCATAATTTATGTGTCCTAAAATGTCTTCTCTTTTCATACAGGCTGCCGCCCCAAGCAGTTGTTTATGAATAGATTAAAGGAAAACCATTTACGGTCATTTGAAATGTCATTTTTTTGTTTTTAAATGTTTCTATACATCCTACAAATCCGCCACTTCACGGGCAGGTTATGGGGACTTCCTAGGCATGATATTTGAAGGAATTTTTCATTTTTATTCTTAACCATTATTTCATGGAAAACTCACTGTTCCTTTAAAAAAGTTTTTTTAAAAAAACTTTTTGTCTTTGCTTCCTGTCCCCAGGGCGCTACCCGGACCCCCATACCCCTTTTATGGCAAATATCTAGCATATATGCCCTCTTGCAGGGCACTCTAAAAATCGAACGTTCGAGTCCCATTGACTTGCATTGAGTTCTAATCGTGTTTGCGTTCGAACCCGAACTTTTGAAATTGTTCGAGTTCGAATGTGAACCGAACTCGGGGGTGTTCGGCTCATCCCTATTGCTAAGTGAGGTATCCACGCACCACCGCCTTGTGGGCTTCCCAAACTATCTGGGGGGAGGTGCCGGGGGTGACATTTTCCGCAAAATAAAGATGTATGGTCTGGAGGAGGCTGTCCCTGATTAGCGGGTCAGTGAAAAAGGTCTCATTGAGGCGCCATAGCTTTTCTTTTTGGCGTACTAGGGGGGAGTGAAGGGAGACCATGACTGGGTTGTGGTCAGACCAAGTCATGGGGCCAATGGTTGCTAAGTCAAGGAGGTGTAGTTGGCCAAAGAGGAGGAATATACAGTCAATTCTAGAATATGTGTGGTGTGGGGGGCTGTAGTAAGTGTAGTCTCGGGTAGTGGGATGCAGGGTGCGCCAGCAGTCCACAAGGTGGTGAGAGGATATTGGATACCCCTTTTGACGTATTGATGCATACATCTAAGGGGAGGTTGAAGTCTCCTCCCACCACCAACACCCCCTCCTGAAAGTCCGCCAAGGTTAGCAGTATGGAGCTGAGTGTGAGGTGTTGTCTCCTGTTAGGTAGATTGATGCAAACGTATAGGGTTGTTCACCTTCATAACATGCCTATAACCCTTTCGCTACTGAGGCATTTCACACCTCTGTGCTGAGGTCATTTTTACCGCTTTCGCTCATCATGTTTAACTGCGTTTTGAAGCCATATTTTAATATATGACCCACACATATTATATATCGTTCTTTCCGGCAGACTAAGCAGATTCATAATATGTCATTATTATATGTATACGCATGTCCTGTCTGTATATTATTACAAAAAATGCAATAAAATTTGAATTTTAAATAATTTACAATGTCTAAAGTGTTTTTTTTTCACATTTTACCATGCGAGCAATTGCGGTTATATTTTCTATGGGGTGCGCTTGTTAAAAAAATTTGAAATGGGGACTCGTTACTTATTTTTTGGGGGAAATTTCACAATTTTTTCGACCCGCATACAAAAATTGTTAGTGCAGCGTCATTGTTCACATTATAATTGAAATGGGAACAATATTGCTGCATTAACAAAAACTTGTTTATTTTATTTTTCTAATTTTTTTTAAATATTTTTTTATTTTTATTTAAAAAATGTTTTTTAAAAGGAAACAAAACTTTTTACACGGTCATGTTTGGTATCGGCCATTGGAAAGGCCATGCTCTGGCCGATCCAACAATATCAAACATTAACCCCTAGCTGCCACGGATAGGGAGATAGGGGGTTCATTGCAACCCCCTATCTCCACCATTGCTGGCAGCTAGGGGTTAACTCCAGGACTGGCGTCATCCTCGGGGGGAGTTCCTGGAGGCTTCGCCAACATCCAAGATGTCAGCCAGCTCCGGGAGAGGATCACGATCCGGCGCTTTTAAGCACCGAATCGTGATCCGGCTCCCCAGGGGTTAATGTCAGCCACCGTTTGGAAGGACAGGCTGTGCCCTTCCAAACGGTGCCTGCCTCAACCCTGTGGCCCCGGCGATCGGGAGGGAGAGAGGTCCGAAGTACCACAATGACATCTAATGTCCCCGCCGGGGTCCCGGAGTGCTGGGCTGACATCCAAGATGTCAGCCCGCACCAGGGGCAGCGCAGCAATCGGCTGGAATCCAGGCTGATTGCTGCCTCCTGTGCTAGGACGCGGTGGTTAGTCACGGAAGCCAGGGCTGGCGGGATGTAGAGCTGTGGGCGTCCAGGTAGACACGGCGAGGGCGAGTACCGAACAGGAGCCCATAGATGCGTGGGGAAGGAGGCCGTCGTCTCAAGCTTTCTCTATGACAAGTTCAACAGTCTCGGGGCGGTTTGGCACCCACGTCGGAGGTTGTGATTCAGAGCGACGACGGCGGCGCAGTCTTTGCGGCACCCCAGATGGGGTGGCATACATCTCCGTCGGGTCCGGCCAGGTTGGGAGAGTGTCCCGTGGTAGGGAAAGAGCGTCCAGGAAGGCAGGGAGTTCTGATCCAGTGCGTAGTGACAGCGGTCCGCCCGGAGTGCGAACCTGAAGCCCAAACAGGAAAAGTCATTTATAGGGTAGATTCTGCACCTGCAGCGTCAAGGAGAGTGGTCGCAGGAGACGTCTTGATTGTAGTGTCGCAGAAGACAAGCCCTGAAACAGCAACACACTGACATCATCAAAGACAATAATGCGCATGTTGGGGGCAGCAATTATGATGTCCTCCTTAACTGCGTGGCAGAGGAGGCAGCAGATTACGTCTCGGGGGGTCATCAGATGGGCCTCGGGGGTGCAGTGCTCCGTGGCACCTCTCAAATTCAATGTCCAAGGAGGTATCTTGGCCTAGGAGATCGTTAAATAGGCGGCTTAGCGTGTGACGTAGGCCAGCGGGTGAGCGTTTCAGATTCGGGGAGACCTCTCACCCTGATGTTATTTCTATGGTCTCTGTTTTCCAGGTCCTCCACGTGTCTGGCCAGAGACTGGAGGGCGCAGTGCTGTGCTGTCAGCACAACTTTTTCCCCCAGTCTCTCCCTGCTCCCGAAGGACAGAGGAGGCAGTTGGAGCCGCGGTCCTCGCCACGGGACAGGAGTAGGGATGGGCCGAACACCTCCGTGTTCAGTTCACATTCGAACTCCAACATTTGAAAAAGTTTGAATTCGAACGCGAACACGATTCGACCGCAATGCAAGTCAATGGGGCTCAAAAGTTTGAAAATTAAGGTTCCCTCCAGAGGGCATATATATATATATGACCAAGAAATTGGTCATAAAAGGTGTATGGGGGTCCAGGTACTGCCCTGGGGAACAGGAAACAATGAAAAACAGATAATAAAAAAAAAGTTTTTAACCATTTCACCGCTGAGTGCTGAGCCATTTCACCGCTGTGCGGTGAGCTCATTTATTTTTTTCAATGTAAAGTTTTATTAAGTACCAGTAGTAAGCATAACATAGCATAGAATTGGCAATATGGGTCACGCAGGACCAGTCGGCTAAAAAAACATGAAAACGAAGGTGAACACCAATCAGTAAAATACAGTACTTTTGAATTTTTATACTGAGTAACTACCTAAATCTTCTACAGTGAAGAGGAAGAAGGAAAGAGAAGGAAGAAAAAAAAACAGAATGAGAAGGAAAGAAAAAGGAAAGAAAGAAAAGTATTCATTAGTAGTATTCATTTTACATTATACTACAGTCCCGGAGGATCTGAAAGACACCCAGCCATCCCATGTATCATGGTGCAATGTGAGAGTATCTCGAGCTGCAGCAAACATTTCTTCATACATGTGTATATTATCAAGACGAGTCAATACTTCAGGGATCGTAGGGGTAGAAGACGACCGCCAATGACTAGCTAGGACTAATTTGGCAACACCCAGAATGGCTATTAAGGGAAAATTGAATATTAGTGGGGATGAATTGTAACAGGTAAGTTTCAGGGTTATGGGGAACTTCTAACGAAGTGCACAATTTGATTAACCGGCGGATCGCATCCCAATAAGGGCTAATTTTCGAGCATAACCAGAAAACATGGAGGAGCGAACCCATATCCACGGAACAGCGCCAGCATAGTTCCGAACCTTTTGAGATATGTCGCAATCTGGTCGGGGTAAGGTACCAACAATATAACAATTTGAAATGTGCTTCCCGCATGCCAGTAATGCCAGTACTACGCGATAACTTATATACTGAGGACGTGGCATAGACCCAGTCCTCCTGCGAGAAGGTCATGTTCAGCTCTTTTTCCCATCTCGACATATATGGTAATTTCCGTAGCTTAGAGGGAGATAGCAAACTTCGGTAACATAGAGACAGCGGTTTGGCTGAGCTTTTTTTTACCTAAACAGAGCCTATATAAGGCTGTGGCTTCCATCATAGTGATCACTGCAACCGTCTGGGTTAGCAGGATGTGCTTAATACGGAGATAGGTGAACAGTTCTTTCAATGGAATACCATATTCCTGGACTAAGTCTGGGAAGTGCTTAATAGTGGTTAGAGTAAGTAGGTGTTGGATAAAGGTTACTCCCTGGAGTATCCAGGGTGCTAGGTGTAAGTCGGCGGATAGTCTGCCGAGAAAACTAAGAGGCACAAAACTGAGTGGGTGAAAAGGCTTAAGTAATGGTCTACCCCACTGCCACCAAATCAGGATTGAAAGGTAGGAAGAAGGAAGTATTCCTCCCATTTTGCTCCTAGGAAGGAGGTCGTACCACATAAAGTCATGAATGATGTTAGGGGAGACTACAGCATTTTCTAAGCGTAACCACAGTGGGGGTTCTACTGCGTGCAGTGCAGCTAGTAGTTGAGCTAGTAGAGACGCTCTATGATATTTTAAGAGATCAGGGAATCCCAGACCACCCAGCTTGATCGGGGCAGTCACAGCAGTAGCCGAAATCCTGGGGGGTTTACGCTTCCAAATATGGGCAAACAATAAACGTTGCATTCTCATCAGGAGATAGGTAGGGAGGAAAACCGGAACGTTACAGAAATAATAAAGAATCTGTGGGAGGATTGTAATTTTTAAAGATGCCATGCGGCCCAACCAGGACAGCTCCACCGTTCGCCACGACTGCATTTGTTTATCAATATTCTGCAGTAGAGGGACAAAATTATGTTGGACTATGGAGCTCCTATTTTTGGAAAGGAAAATGCCTAGGTATTTAATGGAATCCGAGCGCCAGTCAAATGAATATTTATTCTGGAGAGTGCGAAGTGAAGAACTTGGAATATGCAAGGGAAGGGCTTGAGTCTTACTAACATTGTTCTTATAATATGATAGCTGGCCATACCTAGTAAGCAGAGTAAAAAGAGGGGGTAGGGAGGTCTCTGGGTCGGAAAGGTAAAGAAGAATGTTGTCTGCGAATAAAGCTATTTTTTGTTCTCCCGCAGTGGTGGGTAAGCCAGAGATCAGCAGGTTTAATCTTAGATGGGATGCTAGAGGCTCCAGGGCTAGTACAAATATTAAGGGAGATAAGGGGCAACCTTGACGCGTACCATTAGTTATTTGAAAAATCGGGGATAGAAATCCCATGCTCATTACTTTCACCGAGGGGGCAGAGTATAAAGCCATAATGCTCTGAATAAATGGGTCTGGGAACTGAAAGGCCGCTAACGCCTGATGCAGAAAACCCCAATGCATGCGATCAAAGGCTTTTTCTGCATCTAGTGAAAGCAGAAGCCCTGGGTCACCTGATCTATGCGCTAGGTCTATGATGTCAAAAAGGCGGCGAGTGTAGTCGCAAGTCTGTTGCCCCGGTACAAACCCCGTCTGGTCTGGGTGGATTAATTTAGGAAGCAGAGGCGCAATGCAGGATGCAAGTAGTTTCGCATAAAGCTTAATATCCACATTAAGCAGGGAAATGGGATGAAAATTTGTGCAGTGTGTGGGGGGGGGTTGTGTGGGGGGGAGTTTACCGGGTTTAGGGAGAGTAATCACAGTAGCTAGAAGCATCTCAGGAGGGACTTGGCCTGTTAGTTTAATATGATGGAATAAACCAGTGAGGGTAGGCGTGAGTTCCGAGGCAAATTTTTGATAATACAAATTGGTCAACCCATCAGGGCCTGGCGCTTTACCTTTCAGGAGAGCATAGATTGCTTTACTAATCTCCGCTTCAGAAAATGGGGTTAGCAAATCCACTTGCTAAGAGGAGGACAGGGTTGGCAGGCGCACTTCCTCTAGAAAGGTAGAGATATCCTCTTGTTGAGGGGACGGAACAGCTCGGTCAGAGCCAAGATTATATAAGGATCCATAGTAATGGGCAAACTCTGAAACAATCAGCGTCGGATCCCTCACCTGTCCGCATCTCGACCACTCGACTTGCGTGATCTTAGTATGAAGATGCTTAGCTCTAAGTTTAGATGCCAGCAGTTTCCCCGACATGTTCCCCTGGGTATACGAAGCATAATTAAGCTTGCATAACGAGAGTTCCATCACCTGCAAGTTCAAGCGTTCCAGTTCTTTCCTCAGGGAAAGCAAGTCAGAGGCAACTTTCAGAGTTGGCTGAGTCTTATTTAGAGCTTCTAAGTCAGCGATCTGCTGTAAGATAGCTGCCACTTTAAGATCCCTTTGTTTTTTCTTATAAGTCCCCTGCCTAATAAAATGACCTCGTACTACGGCTTTATGCGCAAGCCATACGGACAAAATCGCCACTTCCTCCGAAGCGTTCAAGGTAAAATATTCTTTCAGGACACATGCTGCCTCATCTCTTCCAGCCGGGTCAATGATGAGAGAGTCGTTCAACCGCCACGAGCCCATACCTCTAGCAGGGAAGGTGGCATGAAAGGAAAGGATTAAAGGAGCGTGGTCAGACCACGTTATGGGCCCTATCCTAGCGTCTAAAAGGTTTGGGATCAGGGTGCGATGGATGAGGCATAGATCAATCCTACTGTACGAAGAGTGGACATGGGAGTAATAGGTATAATCCCTGACTTTGGGGTGAGATAATACACCATGCATCATATAAATCTGCAGTGTGCAGAAAGTCTGTCAGTCGTTTACCCAGAGATTGCACCTTCCGAGAAGGGGGGCGACCTCCAGAGGATTGGCTATCAACCGTCGGGCAAGGGGTCATATTAAAATCACCTCATACATACAGAGCTCCGGAGCTAAGTGATTGAACCTGTGCATAAGCTTTTTTCATAAATTGCATTTGGTTAACGTTTGGAAAATATAAGTTAACAACAGTCACAGGGGCACCATTAAGAGAACCAGTCAATATCAACATTCTCCCCTCCTTGTCTTGGTATTGAGATGTACACTGAAAAAGCCAGTCCCTGTGGAAAAGGATGAAAACTCCTCTAGTTTTCGTGGGAGACATACAGGGTAATTCAAAGAGATCCGAATGGCTTGAGAAAGGTAACCGAACGCTGAAAATCAGCATTCGCTTATCTTTCTTGGCCACTCGGCTATTCAGAGAGCAAGCAATTCGCCAAGTCCTGGCTAACTGCCTGCACATACGGTGCCTGTTCGAGGGCAGTGAAATCCCCATAAAAAAGCACTGATTCGGCTATTCAGAGAACACAAACCAGCAGTGAAAGGTTCCCGACATGCCCTGCCATTTGGTGGTTTCATGCGGCAGATTTATTCAGGAGAATCCCATAGGCTTCAATGTTAAAAATATTCCAGTTTTAATTCAATATCTAATAAACCGTTCATTATAAAATTCTGCAGTAAAGAGTCTCTTAAATTATAGATTTTTTAGGATATTTTAAGCATTTTTCTTAATTTTAATTTTTTTAAAAGTCCGATTTATTTTAAGTTTACTTATTTTTTCTGTAACAGCCCTTTTTATTTTCATTCCTTAGACCTCATATGTAAATTTCAAACATTTTCGCTCAGTAGTTTCTTTGCAAACAGTGTTTCACTTTTCAAACATTCATGCAAACTGTTTTTCTAATATATTCACTTCACTCGTCTGCGGTGTCAGCCTTTTCTGGCGGCTTCGCTGCGTGTGATCGGCTCCTGCTCGGGATTTGACGTGGTTTTCGGCAGGTTAATCCAGATATTTTTGCAGGTTTTCGGCGTGCATTAGCCGGGTTTTGCGGTTAGTTTTCGTCGGGTTTGCGGTAGCTTTTCCCTGCAATTCGAGGACCCTGTGGTGTTTGCTGAATACACCGCATGGTCACCGAAATGGGATCGGCAAAAGGAACTGAATTGAAGAGAACGAAAAGTCACCGAACGTGCGGATCTCTTTGAATTACATTGATAGAATTGTATGCATCAGGGTACATCTGGGACCGGAGACGGGGAGCATCCTGGGACCGAAAGTGCCACTCCTGCAAACATACCACGGTCAGGTTTAAGTCTGTGCAGGTCTCAAAATAGGCAATGGCGCTTAAATGGGACGTTCAAACACCGTACGTTCAATGAAAAAATCGTCAATTCATGGGAGCCCATCAAGGAAGTTTCGGAGCAAGCACATTATGAAAAGATAAACCCCAATCCATACTCCCTCCATGGGCCCCGACCTCCAGGAATCCAACGCAAACAAATGAGTAGGGATGTCCGTTTCGGGTTTCGGAATTTCGGAATTTTCACGAAATTTCCCGATTCGTGTTTTCAGATATGGACGATTTTCCGAAAATTTTTAGATCCGAAAATGGCAGATCCGAAAAGTTTTCCGAGCCGAAACGAAATATTTTTGGAATTTTCGAATGTACTTGAAATGTGTCAAATCGAAATTTATTGCTTTGAAACGAGGAGAACAGACGTTCCGAAAAAAAGAAAATTTTCGAAAATACGAAAAGTCGATACAAAAACGAGCTAAGTGACACGAAAATACGAAAAATGGTCGAAATTCCGAAAAAAAATGTACACGAAAAACGAGTCGAGCCAAACCGAATCGAAACAGAAATCGGTCGAAACGAGCCGAATCGAAAAGTTTAAAAATCCGAAAAATCGAATCGAATCAAACCGAAAAAAAAATCGGTGCACAAGCCTACAAATGAGTAGGGATGAGCTGTTCGGTTCGATCGGTTCAGAATTCACATCGAACATAGCCTGTTCGCATTTTCGCAAACTACAAACAATTCCGCCTGTTCGCCGCGTGTTCGCCCACAATGCACCACATTGGACCACAATGCACTTTTCCACTGGCCTAAAGCTTGTAATTGGCTACAGCCTTGCACCTGACCACAGGTCAGGTGCAAGACAGGTTCAACACTATGCCAATCACGGCTCAGAGTCCTGATAGGGCAAATTTTGCCCAATCATGGGCTCACAGAGCTAAGTCCCGCAGCACACTATATAAGGCTTCACACAGCACTTCTACACGTGTTTGAGAGGAGATTTGAGAGGAGATTGATCTTGTGTTAGTGTGTGTTCTTCCTGCCGGTCTGCCACCAGCTACTGGGGGGGTCTCATCTACTGTGGGGGTCTCATTTCTACCAAATATCTGTTAATTGTTGTAATCTTTGTGTTCTCACTCCCAGCAACTATTTTGGGGGCTCAGTAATTTCTACAAAATATTTGTGAATTGAGGTAATCTGAGGTAATCTGTGTCTTGTCACTGCCAGCCAGAATTTTGGGGGCTCAGTAATTTCTACAAAATATTTGTGAATGGAGGTAATCTGAAGTAATCTGTGTCTTGTCACTGCCAGCCAGAATTTTGGGGGCTCAGTAATTTCTACAAAATATTTGTGAATTGAGGTAATCTGAGGTAATCTGTGTTTTGTCACTGCCACGCAGAATTTTGGGGGCTCAGTAATTTCTACAAAATATTTGTGAATTGAGGCAATCTGAGGTAAACTGCCAGACAGAATTTTGGGGGATCAGTAATTTCTACAAAATATTTGTGATTTGAGGTAATCTGAGGTAATCTGTGTCTTGTCACTGCCACGCAGAATTTTGGGGGCTCAGTAATTTCTACAAAATATTTGTGAATGGAGGTAATCTGAAGTAATCTGTGTTTTGTCACTGCCACGCAGAATTTTGGGGCTCAGTAATTTCTACAAAATATTTGTGAATTGAGGTAATCTGAGGTAATCTGTGTTTTGTCACTGCCACGCAGAATTTTGGGGGCTCAGTAATTTCTACAAAATATTTGTGAATTGAGGCAATCTGAGGTAAACTGCCAGACAGAATTTTGGGGGATCAGTAATTTCTACAAAATATTTGTGATTTGAGGTAATCTGAGGTAATCTGTGTCTTGTCACTGCCACGCAGAATTTTGGGGGCTCAGTAATTTCTACAAAATATTTGTGAATTGAGGTAATCTGTGTTTTGTCACTGCCACGCTGTATTTTGGGGGTCAGTAATTTCTACAAAATATTTGTGAATGGAGGTAATCTGAAGTAATCTGTGTTTTGTCACTGCCACGCAGAATTTTGGGGGCTCAGTAATTTCTACAAAATATTTGTGAATGGAGGTAATCTGAGGTAATCTGTGTCTTGTCACTGCCAGCCAGAATTTTGGGGGCTCAGTAATTTCTACAAAATATTTGTGAATTAAGGTAATCTGAGGTAAACTGCAAGCCAGAATTTTGGGGGATCAGTAATTTCTACAAAATATTTGTGAATTGATGTAATCTGAGGTAAACTGCCAGCCAGAATTTTGGGGGATCAGTGATTTCTACAAAATATTTGTGAATTGAGGTAATCTGTGTCTTGTCACTGCCAGCCAGAATTTTGGTGGCTCAGTAATTTCTACAAAATATTTGTGAATTGAGGTAATCTGCCATGCAGAATTTTAGGGGCTCAGTAATTTCTATAAAATATTTGTGAATTGAGGTAATCTGTGTCTTTTCACTGCCAGCCTGCATTTTGGGGGCTCAGTAATTTCTACAAAATATTTGTGAATTGAGGTAATCTGAGGTAATCTGTGTCTTGTCACTGCCAGCCAGAATTTTGGGGGCTCAGTAATTTCTACAAAATATTTGTGAATTGAGGAAATCTGAGGTAATCTGTGTTTAGTCACTGCCACGCAGAATTTTGGGGGCTCAGTAATTTCTACAAAATATTTGTGAATTAAGGTAATCTGAGGTAATCTGTGTCTTGTCACTACCAGTCAGAATTTTGGGGTCAGTAATTTCTACGAAATATTTGTGAATTGAGGTGATCTGTGTCTTGTCACTGCCACGCTGTATTTTGGGGGGTCAGTAATTTCTACAAAATATTTGGGAATTGTCATAATCCGTGTGTTCTCACTGGCTGCCACCCATCAGGGTGTCTCACTGATTTATAGGAGGTTTCTGAGATTTGTAATCTGTGTCTTCTCACTGCCAGCTATCAGGGGTCTCACATACTTCTAGCAGATTTCTGCGAATTGTAATTTGTGTCTTGTCACTGCCACCTATCAGGGGGTCTCACTGATTTATAGGAGGTTTCTGGTATTGTAATCTGTGTCTTGTCACTGGCTGCCAGCTATCAGGGTGTCTCACTGAGTTATGCCAGAGTTCTGGAAATCTTTATACCAGAGTTGAATCAGGGTTCTGTATATATTTAATGTATATATCACTCACCATGTCAGAAAGACCAAAAAGGACAGGCAGACGCTCCCAGACACAGATAAGAGGGCAAGCAGCCTCTGTGTCGGGAGGCTGTGCCTCTGGTCGTGGTGGACATGGTGCATCCTCTGCAGGGGCACGCTTGACCTTCTATCTGGTGCTGGCCGTCTTCTTAAGCAGCAGCAACATACAGAGTATTTGGTGGATTGGCTAACCAGGCCATCCTCATCCTCCGAGTCCTCTTCCAGCCAGGCTTGTAGTGCTTTACAGTCCACCTCTGCTGCCAAAGCATCTAATGCAGCCTCCATGTCCACAGCTACTCCTGCCGTAGCCTCACTATCACACACGGAGGAGTCAGCTGAATTTTTGACTACAATGACAGTGACATGCTGCTTGAGGATGCGCAGTAAGTACAGTGCTCTGATTCAATCTCTGAGGTTGAGGAAGGGAGTATAATCAACCTAGAGGAAAGGGGTGCCAGTGATGACACACAAATAACTGGCACTCATGTTGCCCCAGCAGCTGCAGCATACAGCCAAGTTGGCTCCAGTGATGAGGAGATAGAGGGTGATGATGACAATGATGATGAGGTCACTGACTCCACCTGGGTGCCTGATCGAACAGAGGAGTCAAGTGAGGAGGAGGAGGAGGCACAAAAAACACGAGGCACAACATTCTCTATGACCAACCGTAGCACTAGCCAGTCCAAGGCATTAGATGTCAGCGCTGCTCAGGTGCAGAGCGCTGTTGTCTCAAAGCACACATCCAGGAACTCTGCTGTCTGGGAGTTCTTTAAGAAATGTGCAGCAGACCCCACTGTTGCTATTTGTAATCTATGTCAGATGAGGCTCAAGCGTGGGAAAGACACCGGACGCTTGGGTACCACATGCTTGAGGCGATATATGACCACCTGCCACATATCCCGTTGGTGCAAAACTCTGCGTAGGTCCTCCTCCTCCTCATCTGTCTCTACCCCCACTGTATGTCCTGCCATGTCATTGCCTACAACCTCCACTGACAGGGATGATGCTACAGTAATGGATGTACCAGGTCCTTCCTCACAATGTGACAGCATCCCATCAGTTGAAGATTTACGCAGTCAGATTACGTTGCCCGAGCTGCTGCAGCGTAAGAAAGAAAATAGTCCCAACCATCCCCTAGCACAGCGTCTAAATGCCAGCTTAGCAAAATTACTTGCATTGCAGCTACTACCTTTCCAGCTGGTGGACTCTGCACCCTTCCGTGAATTTGCTGATTGTGCTGTACCACAGTGGCATGTTCCAAAATGCCATTACTTTTCACGGAAGGCCATTCCAGCACTATACCAGCACGTGGAAGACAATGTTATCGAGTCATTGGGAAAGGCAGTCAGCAGCAAGGTGCATGTGACTTTAGACACGTGGTCCAGCAAGCATGGACAGGGTCGTTACATTTCCTTCATGGCACACTAGGTAACTCTGATTGCAGCTGGGAGGGATCCAAGACGGGGCTCTGTGCTGGAGCTTGTTCATCCACCACGCCTCCAGAAAGCTGCTTATATGAGGTCTGTCTGCTCCATCACCACCTCTCCCTCTTCCTCCTCCTCCTTCTGTGTCTCTGGTGAAGTGGCAGTTAAACCTACGCCTGACAGGGGCTACGCAATGGCTCAAGCAAAAAGATGCCATACTGTGCTTGAGCTGGTTTGTTTAGGGGACAGGAGCCACACCGGGCCAGAAATTCTGTCAGCTCTACAGGGGCAGGTGTAGAGATGGTTAACACCATGCCAGCTTCAGCTGGGAATGGTCATCTGTGATAATGGCAGCAACCTTCTCTCCGCCCTACGCCTGGGTAAGTTGACGCATGTACCATGCCTAGCACACGTCCTAAATCTGGTGGTACAACGTTTCCTAACCAGGTACCCAGGGCTGGCAGAGCTTCTCAGCCAGGCCAAGAAAGTCTGCAGCCACTTCAGACGGTCATTCCCAGCAAGCGTTCGCCTTGCACAAATTCAAAGAGAATTCCACCTTCCCACAAACCGTCTAATCTGTGACATGCCCACCAGGTGGAACTCGACATTAGCAATGCTGCAGCATCTGCACAAGCAGCAGAGGGCCATCAATGAGTACCTGTGTGAGTATGGCACAAGGACAGGTTCAGGTCAACTTGTTTTTTCCCCCCCAGCAGTGGCTGATGATCAAGGATGCATGCACTGTACTGTCACCTTTTGAGGAGGCAACGAGGATGGTGAGCAGGGACTGTGCATGCATCAGTGACACAATTCCTTTAGTGTTCCTGCTGGAGCACACTGTAGGGAATTATAGATGTGGCACTAGAGGCAGAGCAGCGGGAGGAAGAGGAGGCCTTCCCTAGCTCTGAAGGCCCCAGTCTTTCCGCAGACAGCATTCCAGCGGGTCCTCCTCAGATCAGACAAGAGGAGGATGATGAGGTGGAGGAATATTTAAGTAGTGAGGGCATTGAAGGAGGGGATTCCTCAAGGGAGGGTTTTGTGTGCCCAGAAACAAAAGGACTAGTACGTGGCTTGGAGGAGGAAGTGCACGATACGGTCATCCTCATTGACCAGGAAGACACGGAAGCTAATGCCACCTCCAACCTACGCTGCATGGGCTCCCTTATTATGCAAAGCCTGCTAAAGGACCCCAGGATTCGTGCTATCAAGGAGAGGGATCATTACTGGTTGGCAACCCTTCTTGATCCACGATAAAAGGGTAAAGTTGCAGAGCTGATCCTGCCCCCACAGGATGAAAAAACTTGAGGACGCTCTAAAGTGACACTTGTGTAACACCTTTCCAGGCACTGGTAGGTTACCAAGTGATGACACAGGTGCTTCTGAGACTGCAGATGATCAGAGGAATAGTGGTGAAGGCCGGGGCCGCTTGACTGATGCCTTTTTAATTTTTTTTAGTCCACGATGCCCATGGACGTCAAATGTAGGCACCCATTGCCAGCGTCTTTCGCATATGTACAGGACTACCCAGGGGCAAGGGCAGACCTGGATATCTTTCCAGCAGATGATCTTACTGGGTGTTGAGATTGGATCACTGGCCAGAACTTAGCCAATATGCTATGCAGCTACTAGGCTACCCTTCATCTAGTGTGCTTTTGAAAGGACGTTCAGTGCTGCTGTAGGTTTTGTCACAGACAAAAGAGTGCGTCTTTCCACCGACTCTGTAGACCGACTGACATTTATAAAAATAAATCAGTCCTGGATCAGCAGTTATCAATCCCCTGATGCTGATGTAACGGAATAGATCGGGGATGTCTTCTGCATTCACAAAACCTCCAGCACTGAACTCTTCCACAATACCACAAAAGGGTTACGATGTGAAGGCACTTGCTGCAATGAAAGGCACAATATTTGGCTGCACTGACGCCAGTGCCACATATATATCTTTTTAATTTTTTGAACCGCAGGGTCCAACCCTGCACTCTTCCACAATACCACAAAAGGGTTACGGTGTGAAGGCACTTGCTGCCATGAAAGGCACAATATTTGGCTGCACTGACTCCTTTACCAGATTCATATCTTTTTAATATAGGACCCCTGCACTTTTCCACAATACCACAGAGGGTTTACTGTATGAATGCACTTTCTGGCCTGGCACCAAAAGCACAATATCTGGGTGCACTGACGCCTTTACCAGATTCATATCTTTTTAATATAGGACCGCATGGTCCACCCTTGCACTTTTCCACAATACTACAGAGGGGTTACTGTATGAATGCACTTGCTGGCCTGGCACCAAAAGCACAATATCTGGGTGCACTGACGCCTTTACCAGATTCATATCTTTTTAATATAGGACCGCATGGTCCACCCTTGCACTTTTCCACAATACCACAGAGGGGTTACTGTATGATGGCACTCTCTGGCCTGGCACCAAAGGCACAATATTTGGGTGCACTGCCACTGACGCCTGTACCAGATTCATATCCTCAGAGGGGTTACTGTGTGACGGCACTGTTGCCGACGCTAAAGGCCCAATTTTAAAGCACCTATTGTTACTTTCATCCAAAGCCTGCATAAGTTTCACCATAATTTAGCCAAAAAATCACTAAACTTTTTCTTCGCGTCCTAAAATGTCTTTTTATATAGGCTGCCGCCCCAAGCAGTTGTTTATGAATAGATTAAAGGAAAAGCATTTACCGTCATTTGAAACATCATTTTTTGTTTTTAAATGTTTCTATACATCCTTGATATCCACCACTTCACGGGCAGGTTATGGGGTCCTCCTATGCACGATATTTGAAGGAATTTTTCGTTTTTATTTTTAGCCCCTTTTTTAATGGAAAACTCACTGTCCCTTTAAAAACTTTTTTTTTAAACTTTTTTGTCCTTGTTTCCTGTCCCCCAGGGCACTACCCGGACCCCCATACACCTTTTATGGCAAATATCTAGCATATATGCCATCTTGGAGGGCACTCTAAAAATCGAATTTTGAGTCCCATTGACTTGTATAGAGTTCGTGTTCGAGTTCGAATGCGAACATTTGAAAAGTTCGAGTTCGAATGCGAACCGAACTCGGGGGTGTTCGGCTCATCCCTACAAATGAGTAAACCATGAAGTATTCCAGAGAAAAAAATATATAAAATAAATATATATAAAAAGTAAAAAAGAGAGAAAATAAAAAAGAAAAGACATGAATATCAAAGACAGCAAAAATAGAACTGCGAGCCCGCAGTAAAGTGGGGTGTAATACGCCTTAGTGAAAAAAGCATGGCAATGAGCCAGGTAAGAAAACTCCCACAAGGAAACACACACAACCCGAACAAAATCAAACAACAGTTGTCGAGCCTTTAGGGGAACATGGCGCTCGGTTCCTGAGCATTGGAGAAGGGTGGTCAACTCATGGAAAGGGGAAAGCAGTGCCTGAGAGTCCAGAGGCTGCAGTCAGGAGAAAGAATATGTTACATAGTTACATAGTTACATAGTTACATAGTTATATAGGCTGAAAAATGACATGCGTCCATCAGGTTCAGCCTCTCCCACATAACCTACTGCTGTTGATCCAAAAGAAGGCAAAAAACCCAGTCTGAAATGCTTGCCAATATGCAACATACTGGGAAAAAATTCCTTCTTGACCCCAGAATGGCAGTCAGATTTCTCCTTGGATCAAGAAGCTTTTACCCACATATTAAATATTATAACCCTTAATATTCTGTGTCTGCAGGAAGTCATTATAACGTTGGGGGCTTCCAGCCCTACCTGTGTGCTTGAGGACAGCAAGTCTGATGCTGCTCGCTGACCACTGCCCGGTTTAAATGGAGACAGGCAGGGAGGTGATTGCATGAGGTGTGGCTTGAGTGGGGGGCGTGGTCTGGTGAAGGTCTTTAAAAACCCTCAGTATAGTTTCAGAAGTTGCCAGATTGTGGTTATCCATACCTGAGCTCCTTGTACCTGACTGCTAAATTGATTTAACCTGTTATTGACCTCTGCTTGTGTTCTGACCATTCTGCCTTCTGTTGCCCTAGACTATTTTCTTGTACTACGCTACTGCTCTGATACCGACCCGGCTATTCCATTTGACCATTCTGAACTCTGTATTCCTGATTCTGGCTCGGCTGACTCCTCTCCGTATTGTTAACCCTTTTCTGTCTAGCTAGTTTACCTGGCCAATTCTAAGGACCAGACAGATAGGGATCATTCACAGCTACACTGTTGGTAGCTTCTGAGTTTTGTGGAGTGTTGGGGGTTAAGTACTGCGTGGTGGGATCCAGGAACCGTGACATTACGATCTGGCCAATATGGATCCCGCAGATTTAACACAGCACTTGGCTACCTTTGATCCAGACAGGATGAGCAGGATCATAGGATGGATCAGTTTGCCATTGCCTTACAAACTATCCTGAATCGTACTGCACACCTGGAACCAGTTGGGGTTGCACCCCTGCCTGCTATACCTGTGCCCCCTGTCGTTCAGACATCCCAGGTACACATGACCGCTCCTATGAGGTTTGACGGTACTCCCTCTGAGTGCCGGGGATTTTTGGTCCATGTGGATATTCATTTTAAATTAAATCCACAAATGTTTTTCTCTGACATTGCCAAAGTGGGGTTTATTATTAACCATCTGTCTGGCAGAGCGTTGACATGGGCGACTCCTTTATGGGAGGCAGAAAGACCTATTGTACGGGATTATAAAGAATTCATAGCCGAGTTACAATGTACATTTAATCCTACCAGAAAGGCCACTATAGCCGGCAAATCCTTGTTCCGCATACGTCAAGGGAACAGGACTGTGTCTGATTATGCCATAGAATTTAAAACCTTAGTTTCTGATGTGAACTGGACAAATGAGACACTGGTTCTGGCGTTTATGGAGGGGTTATCAGAGTCGTTGATGCATGAATTAGCTCCACGTAAACTACCTGAGGTATTGTGTGAACTCATTGATTACTGTATAGATCTGGATAATCAGATAAGGGATAGAAGGACTCCAAGAGAGAGACCCAAGAGACCGTTACCTAGGTTGGCCCCTGTCTTTCAAGCACCACCCAGAGAGTTATCTCCTCCCTCAGAGCCTATGCAACTAGGCCGTACTAGGTTTACAGAGGAGGAGAGAACAAGGCGTTTTCGTGAGGGATTGTGCCTGTATTGTGGTTTGGAGGGACATGTACGATTTCAATGTCCTACTCGCCCTAAGATGCATGATAAGCCGGAAAACTACCGCACCTAAGGCAGCTGAGGAGACAGGCCTTGGGTGTGACATGCATGTCTCCTATCAAAGACACTAAACTTATGTTACCAGTATCCTTGGCTTGGGAGACCAAGACCACACATAATACCGCTTTTGTGGATTCTGGGGCTGCTGGTAACTTTATTGATGTTAACTACGCTTCTTCCATTTCTCTACCTCTGGTTGTAAGGGAGACACCCTTAGCCGTTGAAGCCATAGATGGCAGGCCGTTATCCTGCCCTAGGATTACTCACGATACGGTTACAGTAGTTCTTACTACTGGTCTCTTGCATAAAGAAAAGATCATATTCCAAGTTATCCACTCACCTTCCAATCCTGTTGTACTTGGTTTCCCCTGGTTGGTGGAACACAATCCCGTTATTGATTGGGTTAAAGGAGAGATACTGTCTTGGAGTTCTGCATGTTTTGGGACTTGTTTAATACCCATTCAGCATGTCGGTGCCCTGAACACACCCACAGCCCCTCCATTGTCTACTGAAGTTCCTGAACAATATGCAGACCTCAGGGCTGTATTTGATAAAAGAGAGGCAGACAAACTCCACATAGACCATATGATTGTGGTATTGATATTCATCCAGGTACCATGCCTCCCCGAGGCAAAGTATACCCTCTTTCCATAAAGGAGAACCAAATTATGGAGGAGTATATCAAGGAGAATTTGGAGAGAGGTTTTATCCGACGTTCCTCTTCTCCAGCAGGGGCTGGATTCTTTTTTGTGTCGAAAAAAGAGGGAGATCTACGCCCGTGTATTGATTAGGGGGCTTAACAAGATCACCATTAAGAACGTGTACCCTATCCCTCTCATATCGGAACTGTTCGACAGGTTAAGGGGTTCAGCAGTATACACTAAACTTGATTTAAGAGGAGCTTACAATTTGATATGCATAAAAAGGGGCATGAGTGGAGAACAGCATTTAACACCAGGAGTGGGCATTATGAATACTTGGTCATGCCTTTCGGTCTTTGTAATGCTCCAGCGGTATTCCAGGATTTTATTAATGATGTGCTCAGAGATTTCTTGCAAACCTTTGTTATAGTATACCTAGACGATATATTGATTTACTCTCCGATCTGAAAACCCCATGCACATGTCAGACAGGTATTAGCTAAATTACTGGACAATGGTCTTTATTGCAAACTAGAGAAGTGTTTATTCGACATTACTACTGTGAAATTCCTTGGGTATATTATCACTCCAGAGGGTTTTGAGATGGATCCTTCTAAACTCACGGCCATCTCAGAATGGCCTCTTCCTCAAGGTCTCAAAGCCATACAGAGGTTTCTGGGTTTTTCTAACTATTATAGGAGATTTATCAAGAATTATTCCGCTATAGCCTCTCCTATCATTATAATGACACGTAAAGGTCTGAAGAACCAGATCTGGTCTTCTCAATCTAAACAAGCATTCGAAGCCTCAAACAGGCTTTTACTTCCGCTCCTGTTACGGCATCCTGATCCCAGGATTCCGTTTATTCTTGAGGTTGATGCTTCTGAGATAGGCATTGGGGCTGTCCTGTCTCAAAGAGAATCTCCAGGGAAACCACTACATCCTTGTGGGTTCTTTTCAAGAAAATTATCACCAGCAGAACGCAATTATGATATTGGCAACAGAGAATTGCTTGCTATTGTGTCTGCCCTGTCAGAGTGGAGACATTTGTTGGAAGGTACTCTTGATCCTTTGTTGATAATCACTGATCATAAGAACCTTACGTACATCGGGGATGCTAAACGGTTGAACTCGAGACAGGCCAGGTGGTCATTGCTACTGTCCGGTTTAATTTTGTATTGACTTACAGACCAGGTGACCGCAATGTAAAGGCTGATGCCTTATCTCGTCAATATGACCCATATGAATCTAATACACAAGACCACAATCCTATAGTTCCTCCTGAACGTATTGTGGCTTCCACGGTCTTGTCTGTCTCCTCGCCTTTCCTGGAACGTCTCCAGGCAGCTCAAGTGGGGGCTCCACCTGACAAGCCTCCAGATATGTTGTTTGTACCTGAAAAGGAAAGACAAGAATTACTCATAATGTTTCATGATTCTAAACCAGCAGGTCATCCTGGTATTACTAAGACTCTTACCAGTATCTCCAGACAGTTCTGGTGGCCCACCATGCGACAGGACGTACGCCTGTTTGTTTTGGCTTGTCAAATCTGTGCCAGAAGCAAAACCAGTAAAACCTTGCCTGTCGGTCTATTGCAGCCTTTACCCATGCCTAAGGGCCTTGGTCTCATCTATCTATGGATTTTATTGTGGACTTGCCGAAGTCCAAAGGTCATACTGTGGTTCTGACAGTTGTAGACCGCTTCTCCAAAATGGCTCATTTTGTCCCTTTACCTAAGCTTCCTACAGCCAAAGAACTGGCGGTTGTCTTTGCTAGAGAGATTGTACGAATACATGGGGTTCCGTCTGAAATAGTCTCTGACAGAGGAGCTCAGTTCGTCTCTCGTTTCTGGAGGGTTTTCTGTGCGGAGATGGGGGTGCGATTGGCCTTCTCTTCAGCATACCATCCACAAACCAATGGGCAGCAGAGAGGGCAAATCAGGGCTCGAGCAGTACATACGTTGCTTTACCACACAACAACAAGACAATTGGTCGGAGTTGTTGCCCTGGGCTGAGTATGCACGTAATAACGCCGTTAATGAGACCACTGGCCACTCTCCTTTTTCTGCTATCTATGGTTTTTTCCCTCCGGCTCTACCGCTTCAGTTTAATGAACAGGCCATCCCGGCTCTCGATGACCATCTCACTCAACTACAAGAGATTTGGAGACAGATTCACGTAAATATGGAGCGCAATGTTGCTGTCCAGAAATGCAAGGCTGACAGGCATAGGTTACAAGCTCCCTCCTATAACGTGGGGGATAGAGTTTGGTTGTCCACTAGGAACGTGAAGTTGCGGGTGCCTTCTATGAAAAAGGCACCTCGGTTTATAGGTCCATATAAGATCATTCGCCGCATTAATCCTGTGGCTTATACTCTTGCCCTTCCTAAACATCTTCGCATGCACAACGTCTTCCACACCTCCCTACTGAAACCTTTGTTGTGTAACAGGTACACGCGGGTCGTTCCTCCTCCTCACCTGTTCAGGTTGATGGTGAATCAGAGTATGAGGTTAGGAGGGTTTTGGATTCTAGGTTGTGCAGGGGTGTTCTGCAGTACTTGGTCGATTGGGTGGGCTATGGCCCGGAAGACCGGTCCTGGATTCCAGCTTCCGACATGTCTGCCTCTAGGTTGGTCAGGGCGTTCCATGCCTCGCACCCCATCGCCCTGGTGGTCGTATGCCGCTCGTCCTGTTGGTCGTCCGGTGGCCTCCCGTGGAGAGGGGGGTACTGTAACGTTGGGGGCTTCCAGCCCTACCTGTGTGCTTGAGGACAGCAAGTCTGATGCTGCTCGCTGACCACTGCCCGGTTAAAATGGAGACAGGCAGGGAGGTGATTGCATGAGGTGTGGCTTGAGTGGGGGGCGTGGTCTGGTGAAGGTCTTAAAAAACCCTCAGTATAGTTTCAGAAGTTGCCAGATCATGGTTATCCATACCTGAGCTCCTTGTACCTGACTGCTAAATTGATTTAACCTGTTATTGACCTCTGCTTGTGTTCTGACCATTCTGCCTTCTGTTGCCCTAGACTATTTTCTTGTACTACGCTACTGCTCTGATACCGACCCGGCTATTCCATTTGACCATTCTGAACTCTGTATTCCTGATTCTGGCTCGGCTGACTCCTCTCCGTATTGTTAACCCTTTTCTGTCTAGCTAGTTTACCTGGCCAATTCTAAGGACCAGACAGATAGGGATCATTCACAGCTACACTGTTGGTAGCTTCTGAATTTTGTGGAGTGTTGGGGGTTAAGTACTGCGTGGTGGGATCCGGGAACCGTGACAGTCATCTAGTCGTTTTTTTAAAAGTCTGTACAGACTCTGACCCATGTGAAGACCAGCTGCTCATTTAGGCCTGACTCTGTGCCATTCTGGGGATACTTCAAGTGGGGACAGCGTCGCCGCTCAAGGTGGGGTGTACTCCTGCACTAGCCCCCATTGTTGGAGGAGCTGCATGCCTGGTGACACTTCAGATATGGTGTGAAGCTTCCCTTCCTTCCACACCAACAGTTTGGTCGGGAAACCCCATCTATAAGCCATTTCATGGTTCCGAAGGAGCTTTGTAATCGGTAAAAATTCCTGTCTTTTTGCCAGGGTCAGCGCAGAGAGATCAGCGAACAGTAACAGGGCATCATACGGTGCTGGCAGAGTGGGCTTCTTCCGAGCAGCCGCCATTATAGCTTCTTTAATGTGATAAAAGTGAATTCTCACAATGACATCCCGGGGGACATCAGATGGAAGATTTCTTGCTTTGGGCAATCTATGTGCACGGTCCAGGAGTAAATCGTGGGGGTAGATGAAGGAAGTAAGATCTGAAAAACCTCCAAAATATATGCTGGTAAATCCGCCAACACCACTGCTTCTGGTACCCCCCGAAGCCGCACGTTGTTTCTGCACGAGTGATCCTCTAAGTCAGCAACTTTCGTGGCTAAGGCCTCATAGGCCGCTTGTAAGGCCTGGTGTCTATCCACTAAATCGTTGTGAGCCAGGCAGATATCATCGGATTTAGATTCGAGGTTATCAGTTCGCTCACCCAAGTCTTGAACGTCCCTGCTCTGCTCCTGCAGCGCTTCCTTAAAATCAGCTTGAAGAGTGGAGCGGAGACCCTGCATCATGCATGGACTTTTCTGAGGCTGGGGATGTCTCTGAGAGGTGGTATGCACCTGATTCCTCCAGGGTCTAAACCTGACAGAGAAGAGCCAGATGTCAGGGAGCCGCCAACTTGGTTTTTGCGGCCTTTATCCAGCCTGCTAGATCGCTGTCCTTCCAGCTGCCGCTGTGCTTTTGGAGGGGCCATCGCAGTGCAGAAGGGTGTAAGGGTCACTAGGGAGGTAAGATGGGCTTCGTAGGACATCTGGATGTGTCGCTGGACTGAGGGAACCAAGCGCCACTCAGTGCTGCTGGCTCATTTTTACTGCTTTTGTTCATGTTTAAATGCGCTTTGAAGCCATGGGAAATGTTTGAGCAACAATGAGTGGGAAAAATTACGATCTTAACTCAAACGTTAACGCTCACTTGCGTGAGCATTAACATTTGTTGCGGTGTTCACCGCATATTACAATCCAAACACAAACGGGTTAAGTAACCAGATTTGTAAGAAGAAGAATTAACGCAGCATATGAATTCTCACACTGCCGGGCAGCACCTCTACAGTATTTTTAATGCAGCATATGAATCCTCACACTGCCGGACAGCACCTTTGCAGTATAATTAATACAGAATATGAATACTCACACTGCCGGGCAGCACCTTTACAGTATAATTAATGCAGCATATGAATCCTCACACTTCCGGGCAGCACCTTTACAGTATAATTAATGCAGTATTTGAATCCTCACACTGCTGGGCAGCACCTTACAGTATAATTAATGCAGCATATGATTCCGCACACTGCCTTTTAGGTGCAATCACAGACGTGAACAGTACGCTCGTCTGACCCCAGCCTAAACGTTAGCACATAAATTGTAATGTGGCCCTATGAAGCAGTGCCAGATTTGCATTTCAGGAGCCTGTAGGCACAGAAATGTGGAGTGCCCCACTGCCCCCAACACACACACAAAAAAAATCATGCCAAAATGAATTTTTAAAGTTTAGTTTTCGGGCAAACTAAAAAAATAAAAATAAACACTTACAGGGCAATTCAAAGAGATCTGAATTGTGGCCGAAAGGTAACCGAACACTGAAATTCAGTGTGCGGTTACC
The DNA here is from genome assembly GCA_009667805.1 of Leptobrachium leishanense. Classification (NCBI taxonomy): domain Eukaryota; kingdom Metazoa; phylum Chordata; class Amphibia; order Anura; family Megophryidae; genus Leptobrachium; species Leptobrachium leishanense. The sequence continues at coordinate 204,482,175 of CM019067.1, read as the reverse complement.
TTTCCTGGCCATTCGGCTATTCAGAGAGCAGGCAGTTCGCCAAATCTTGGCGAATTGTTCTGCACATAAGGTACCCGTTCATTGCCTGTTCGAGGGCAGTGAAATCCCCATATAGAAGCAATGCTTCCTCTATTCAGAGAATACCAAACAGCATGGAAAATTTGCCGAAATGCCCTGCTTTTCAGTGATTTCATGCGACAGATTTATTCAGGCGATTCCCATAGGCTTCAATCTTAAAAATTACCCCGTTTTAATTCAATATCTAATAAACCATTTAATATTATATTCTGCAGTAAAAAGTCTCGTTATTTATAGATTTTTTATGATCTTTAGGCCTTTTTGGGGATTTTTTTGGGCAAAAATGTTTTTCCCGTTTTTTTTTTAAATCGTCTTTTATTTTTACTGTAACTGCCCTTTTTATTATCATTCATTGGATTTTATATGTAAATTCCAGGCATTTTTGTTCAGTAGTTTTTTGCAAACAGCGTTTCAAATCTCAAACTTTCAAGCGTCCTGTTTTTTTTTCACCTCATTCGTCTGTGTGTCAGGTTTGTCTGGCAGCTGCTCTGCGCTGTGATTGGCGGCTAGTCGGGTTTTTCCAGCGAGTTTGGCAGGGTTAATCCAGCTGTTTTCTGTGTGTTTCAGTGAGTGTTCGGCGGGTTTGCACCGAGTGTTCGGTGGGTTTGCGGCACGTGTTTGGCAGGTTTGCGGTGGGTTATCCCTGCACTGCGGGGGCCCTGCGTTGCTTGTTGAATACACCGCATGGTCGGCGAAATAGGATCACCGAATCACCCCGAAGTGCAGGGAACGAAAAGTCACCGAACGTACGGCGACTTTTCGATTCTTTTTGAATAACCCTGTTTATAAACTGAAAATCCATTTCTCTCTGCACTCAAATCAAAAGAAGGGGCAGAATCTGTTGCCTTACTTGAGTTAGTGCATTGGCATTGTTTGTTTTATATGTAAAAGCATATTTTCCCTTTGCTGTAGAAGAAAGAAAAAAATAAATTTTGTATTTTCTTTTTTTCAATTTTTTATATATACACATTACGTGGTCATGTTTGGTATCATTGTAAAGACCAGACTCTGACCTCTCCAATGACACCTCACTTAACCTTGTGCGGCTTACAATTCAGAGATGAAGAGTTCCAAAGTCCCCCGTCTCTCCTTACTGCAGTGCCATGGTCTAGATTGTCGCTGAAACAATGCGGTGCATCATCAGCTCCACATTTGCTGGCCGTGTAGGAAATGAGGAGGTGAGTTAACACAGCATCATTGTTCACTTTATAATTGTAAACTGAATAATAGTGCTGCGTTAGAAACAAGAGAAAAATATTTTATTTGTTGTTTTATTTCTACATAACGCTAACCTGGATATATTTGGGTTATATTTGGTATCACTGGAAAGGCCATACTACCTCATATGTCTCTCTAGCCTTTATGGCTTCAGAGATACAGTGGTCTAAGTGATTGTATATTGTAAATAAAAATAAATATATATTTTATTTACATAGCAAGGTGCCCCCTTGGGGCAGGCACCTATAGGCACATGCATACTCTGCCTAATTATAAATCTGGCCTTGTATGTAGGGTGCATGGAACCGGGATACATGTTTTAAATTGTCCAAATGTCCCCTGTATCTCGCACAATGGGATTGCTCGGGGGGGATACCCCCTCCCTGGGTCTGGCAGTGATTGTGAATGGGACCACCTTTATTTTCTGACTCTTCTGGCTACAGCCTTTTTTCGGGATGGTTTTCAGCCCCAATCCTTTCCCACAAACATTTAAAAATAAGAGTATGAATGTAAATTTAATTACCGTACATAAGTATTTACTATGGTCTTTAAAATGCATACAGAAAGGAAATTATCTTTACCTGCACTCGTGTTACGTGTAGGTACATGATACAAGCCAAGAGGAAGCACATGGAAGACACCAGGAGAACAAGGACTACAATGCTTCTGAAAGTGGAAAACAAATATAAGACTATTATAGCAATTGAATATATTTTAAATCATATAGTCTATATTTCAGATAAGAATAGCCAAGCTAAATAATGACCCATTCACACGTGCACACACTCCTGTGAAATTTCTTGTCCACGCAACCCACCCTCCCCCTTTTCTGTTTGTTAACCATAAAGAATATATGGGAACTTCAAGTAAATGCGCAGTTTTAAAGTCACTACTTGTCTATCATCTCTGAGTCCTGATATCGGCCAGGAGGCAACTAACGGGGGAACCAAGGTTAACAGAGGTTGCAGACTCCTTTCTCCATTTTCTCTGTAACTCATAGAAACATAGAAACATAGAAAAATGTCGGCAGATAAGAACCTTTCGGCCCATCTAGTCTGCCCTATTACATGGATACTTTACCTGGAATTATCTTTTGTTCGGGATAGCCTTATGCCTATCCCATGCTTGCTTAAATTCAATTACTGTTTTGGCCTCTACCACTTCAACTGGAAGGCTGTTCGATGTATCCACCCCATGTTACTTTTAAACCTTTACCCCTCTAATCTAAGACTATGTCCTCTTGTTGTTACTCAGTAAGAACCAGGGGTCCAGTTAAAGGCGAAATGTATTTCCAGCAGAGACCATGGGTGGCTCCACGCTGATGGTCTTCTGTTGTGCATTCTGTATACTGTCTGCGCCTGTAAAGTATATGTTTTACTTTCGCTTTTTGCTTAGAGGATGGGCGTGGTGGAAGATACCAAAACCAAAGGTTACGCACATAAAGAATAAGTCTAATTATGGCAAAAGAAACCAGCTTGTTTATTATTATTATCCTTTATATAGCGCCACAAATTCCACAGTGTATAAGATGTTGATACATTAGAATACCAAACATGGATGATGACCTGATTCAGGGGGACCTTGTTCCCAAAGGAACTTATGTAAAGATACACTTCCGAAGTAGACACTCACAAGTCGGAGTAGATTTCAATGATAGTATATATATGGTTTATTTGCAACAATGCATTGGGTCATTCAATACAGGCAAATGACAATGCGCGTAGTTTCGCACAAGCTTTTTATACATTTTTCATAACATGGAAGTCTATCTAGGGCAAATGCCCAAATGTGACGTACAATTGGCGTACATACCCAAAAACCTGCATTCAATCAATTCTTGCCCTATAACCTTATTTTTGCTGATGTTTGACATGCTTGGCGTGTAATCCTCTTTCTCATGGCACAGAAACATGTTTCACATTGCGCAACCTGGCAATGACCCTTCTTCGCATACTTTATCTCACTAGGGTCAACAATATCTTGGACGATGTCATCAGCTCATGAAGATAAATAAGTGATTCTCGGAAAAGTTATTTTAGTCTGTACAAATAGGAAAATTCCCCTTATTCTCCTTGTGGTCCTATTGAGAAATAACCGTGACCGCCTTGAGGTCCATTGTTCCCAGAATCCTTACCTATTATAGTAGTTAAGGATAACATACATAAACGGGGATAAATGTATTTATCTAAGTGTGAGGAGAATATGATATGGGAACAAAACCATTGGTTTTTATCTTCTCTTACGCTGATTAACACTTTCAGAGTAAATGTACGACAATGTTAACTGACTTGCTTAATGCTTATGCTTAACGTATATGTAGACGCAAATACATTTATCTACATGTATTAGCTTTATGTTTAACATATATTTCGTAACAGATACATTTATCTACATGTATCAGGATATACATTGTGATATGTGTTAGTAATATCTTTTTCATCTTATCACTTACAATCTATGAGATGTACAAGTATTTCGTGAGGTAGACACATTCATATCGTTGGGTGCGTTGCCCAAGGACACTCACTGATGGCGTCTTCTGAGTAGGACCGAGTTGTCTTTCCATGATTGCAGAACCGCGACTTGGTGGTTAGGTTGAACACACTTCTCGTAAAGTCAAGACTTCTCCTCAGCTGTTTTGGAGGGATGTGCTGAATGGTATATTGACTTGCTTTTCCACGATAGATGGGGCAGAGATGTTACCAGTGGACTCCACAGCAATATTCTGTGGTAGACAAGGGTGTACCAATAAGTGTCTTGCCCAGGGACACTTACTGGAGAGGTATTCTGTCCGGGATTTGAACCTGGTTCTCCATGGTTATAGCGCAGTTACTCCATCCAGAAGAGATCACTTGTCCTGTACCTTTTTACAGGGAGAGATGCCAAAATCTTTTGTTGAAGAATGCGATCATTGGGTAGATCCATTTGTAGATTGACTAGCCCGATTTACCAAGAGCTTACCATCTTGTACCCAGTCAGCCATCCTGCATGATTTTTATACAGAATAATACTAAACACACTTTGTAGGGCCAAATTACAATCTTTGCATTAAAACGCATGCGTAACGCGTGAATTTGTGCACCAAGTGTTAAACGTTAACGCGCGTAAATCACTGTTGGTATTACAATCCTCTCACATTTCTCATCTTTCCAGCAATAACACGCATAAAACGGACGCTCACAAATGCTGCGCAGTAACGTTGCGTGCAGAAATCAGTGTGCGGACTGGGTTTTTTTCACCCGTTTCTGCCAATCAGAATTAAGAACCACAATTATCTCACGTTAACTTTTGCGCCTGTCAAAGTCAATCTGAGCATATATGCTGCAGCAATAATAAATTCACACACAACTTCTCCATTTTATTGGTTTGTTATGAGTAGAATGTGTAACTATAGTTTGCTGCATTTTTTTTTTGGGCTGGTGTATTTGGGTTGGGCCAGGTCGATCAGATTTGCCATTAACACCAGCTTTTAGGAGTTGCTAAAATTATGCGCGCAAAACTATGTGTTAAATCCTGTGCATAGATTGTAATACCACCCGCATACCAGAACACAAACGCATATGTTTCTAACATTCCAGAAGATATCTGTTGTAGCAATTAAAACCTTAGAATCCAGCTAAACAGAGTTGCCAAAAGGCTTGTTTTAATGAGTGACCTTGTCACGTAGACCTTGAGCCTAGACCAAGAACGAACAAAGAAGTCAGTTTTCACAGCTGCATCTTATCTAGTGGGAGGTGCCACCATGGCTGTGAGGAGGTACACCATATCTCATGCCTCCCTTCTAAATCAAGTTTGTGTCCAAATTGTTTATTGAGAACTTAATTGCAGTGTGTTCTTTGTCTTCGTCATAGAGGGAGGGGGCATTTGGTCAGGGGATCTACCTGGGATGTACCTTTTTACGAATATAAGAATTGTATCTTTGCTCAAAAACTAGACTTGTGCACGATTTTTTTTGGATTCGATTCAGTTCGGTTCATTCGGAATTTTAAAATTTTCGTTTCGGTTCGTTTTGGCTCGTTTTTCGTATCGACTTTTTTTGGGATAATCGTCCATTTTCGTGTTTTTGGGTTGTCTCGTTTTTCGTATCGACTTTTTTTTTCGTGATTTTGGAAATTTTCGGGGTTTTTAGGAACGTCTGTTCTCCTCGTTTCAAAGTGTCTATTCGTTTTGACTTAAACTAATCGTTTTTTGGATCCGATATTTCTGTCGATACGATAATTCTGTCGATATGATAATTCTGTCTATACGGTAATTAAAATGGTATGAAAGGAACAAAAATGAACAATTTAAAAAAACGCAAAACTGATCCAAATGGTCTGACTTTAAAAATAAAAACCAGAACGGTTTTAAAACGAAAAAAAGTTGATCAAAATTATCTGAAACGAAAAAAAACAAAAAACAGAACAAATAAAATGATTTAAAAAAAAAAATTAACCCTTTCGCTGCTGAGGCATTTCACGCCTGTGTGCTAAGTTCATTTTTACCGGTTTCGCTCATCATGTTTAAATGCGTTTTGAAGCCTTATTTTATTATATGACCCAGACATGTTATATATCGTTCTTTCCGGCAGACTCGACAGATTCTATAGCAAACATTAACCCCTAGCTGCTGCGGATTGGGAGATAGGGGGTTCATTGGAATACCCTATCTCCACCATTGGTGGCAGTTAGGGGTTAACTCCAGAACTGACATCATTGCGCTATGCACGATGACGCCAGTCATCAGGGGGAGATCCCGGAAGCTTGGCCGACATCCAAGATGTCGGCCAGCTCCCGGGAGAGGATCGTGACCTGATGCCTTTTGGCGCCGAATCAGGATCCGGCCCCCACGGGGGGGGCAGCAATCGGCCAGAATCCCGGCCGATTGCTGCCTCCTGTGCTAGGGACGCACTCAGCCAGGTGGCTAATGCAGCATATGAATCCGCACACTGCGGGGAAGCGCCTCTCTGTGGTATAATTAATGCAGTATATGAATCCACACAGTGTTGGAAAGCACACCACACGATGAGGTCTTGGGACTGTTGGCAGCTGCCGTTCCCCCACGCTGTTGTCTTCCTGCAAAGATGTGACCTTTTTGGCGGCAGCGTCTTAGCGGGCAGCGGTGGGAGAGAGCTCATAGCTGGGAGAAGCGGGGAGGAGGTGTTGCTTGAAGCGTGCGGCGTGTGTGGAGCCGCGAACAGGGGCAACTAAACTAGACCTGAGCCGCACCAAGAATCTTTGGGTTGTGTCGGAGAAGACTTCACGCAGTGCTGCCATCAATATTGTTTGATAAATTCTTGGTTATACAATGAATGTGACTGTGGACACAAATCCATGTTGTGACATCGCCTAAGCTTAACAAAACCATGCCACGGTAATCAAATCTCAAGGCAGTACAAGGTTGTGTTAAAGTGTGTGACATTTTTTGGCCAGTCAGGCAGTGTAGAATGTGCACAGTCACATTCATGGCCACAAATATGTTGACAAATTTATGACAAAGGGTCCATAGAAATGTCAATAAATTTATGTACATATAATTTTAACAGTGAGGAAACCAAGCAATACATATTAAGTAAGGAAAAGCAATGCACAGAAACACAGGAAAATAGTAAAAAAAATATAAAAATTATTTACAAATAAGAAATAAATGCCAAATGGCAAACTGCCCAATTGGGCAAAACATGAGGAGGTGGCTGGTGGTCTAGTAGAGGCGTTCCAGGACCTCCACAGCATTGTCAAAATGCTCCCGCATCTGTCGCAAAAGTTCCTCCATGTCATGCAGGTTATTGCCAACCTGGCGCAGCTCCCCAATGACCATCCTCAGGCTCGACCTGTTTGGTCTGGCTTCTCCTGCTAGTATATATCCAATAAATGAAAGAAGGAAAATACAGTAAGTAAAACAGGTTTCTATTTTTGACTTAAAGTCATTAAAAAATATAGTATTTACCAGAGCTGGCGGCCTCCTGAGGCTCCGACTCACCCTCCTCCTCCTCCTCCACCACCACTGTCAGCACCTCTTCTGGTGCTATATCTAAGAAATTAAAGCAAGAAAAAATACAGTAGACAACAAAACTGATTTGTTTTTGACCAAAAGTCGTTGCAAATACAACAGTAAAAAAGCTGAACTGGCGGCCTCCTGCGGCTCTGGCTCCCTCTCATCGCCATCCTCCTCCTGCACCTCTTGTGCTATATATAAAAAAATTAAATGAAAATACAGAAAACAAAAAAGGTTTCTGCTTTGGACCAAAAGTCGTTGCAAAATAAAACAGTATATTTATTTATTTATTTATTTGAAAAGGATTTTACCAGGAAGGATACATTGAGATTTCTCTCGTTTTCAAGTATGTCCTGGGTTCGAGAACATTGAGTGGTTACAGTTGTTACAGAAATACAAAGTAATAAAATGCAAACTATTAAAAACAAAACACAAATATACAGATTAACATATCATGGGAAGGGCTAGAACTTTGGGTTAATTAGGGTGATTTGCAAAGTGGAAGCAGCTGGAAAGTAAGCTACAAATTTCTGACCAGCACTGGGTGGATGGATGGATGGGGAGGGAGGGTGGGACAGCAGAGTCCAGGAGCACACGCGGCAGCAGAGGGTGATGTGAGTGTGTGTGGCCGGGCTGTGGAAGAAAGAATTTGCAGAGTCAGATCGTGTGGGCTGTAGAGAGTAAATTTGTTGACGACATGGGAGGGAAGAAGGGGGAGGGGCAGGCATATGGCAGCATGGCTTTAACAAAGCAGGAAATACATTTAGCAAGAAAAAACAGTCAAAATATTAATAGATAGTTGCAAGCATAAAATATTAACAGTACGATTAAAGTCAAAATTGTGGAGTAGAATTGCAGAAGACATGTTGAATCGCCGGTACCTTCAGATTCAGAGTCCAGGAGCATGCGTGGCGGCAGAGGGTGATGTGAGTGTGTGTGGCCGGGCTTCAGATTCAGAGTCCAAGAGCACGCGCGGCGGCAGAGGGTGATGTGAGTGTGTGTGGCCGGGCTATATACCAGAGCTGGTGGTCGCCCATGGCTCCCCCTCCTCCACTGGGGCACTTGAGGTGCTGGTCCCCGGGGCATGAGATGCTGCCTTTTGCCTTCCTGTTTTCTGCCAAATCCAAAAAATAACACGTAAATAATGCAGACTGGAAAAATGGTATATCTATACACCATATTGCCGAAAGTATTGAGACACCCCTCCACTACACCCCTTACCACCCCTCCAGTGGTAAGCTTGACCCACCACTACTCCCATCTCATAGGTCTAAAGTCACAAAATATTTATTTATTATTTACCCCTGCACATAGACATATATTACGGTTCAATTATATATTTTTTTCAGAAGTAAACATTACATTTATTCAATAAAAACTATAATTTGTGTCGTGTGCATACAAAACGAAATTGTGCTGACTGCTTTAAGTTATTTCAAAGATGGCCTCAGTCTCAGTTTCTGCTAATAAAACTGCGGATATTGCAGAAACTACAGAATCGGCCATTTTGTTTTGAAATTCGCATCCAAAGCGTTCGATGACACTGCTGCAGCAAACTGAATTGCTGCGCTGCATCAATTCAGCAGCGGCTCTGTTTGGATGCACTTTCAGAAGAACTACATGTCCCATCCTACCACTTAGCAGAGGCTCAGAGATTTTTGTTGATGCGCAGGTGGGAGTCAATATTGGGCAAGCTGAGGGTCATCTTGTATGCATCACTCAGTCACAACAACCTCCCCCCCAACATTACAGTACACAGTGCCAAAAGAAATCCAGCATTGTAATTTCATCAACATACATCAAATATCAAAATTTTCACGAATACGTAAAATCACAAAAAAGAAGAGTTATGGCAAAAATGCATGTATGAGTCCTGAAAACACAAAGCTGTACACATTGCACGAAAAAAGGACTAGATCAATCAACGTATTTCTGTGCACCTTAGCACATGCAAGCACATTATTATTATTATTATTATACAGGATTTCTACAGCGCCAACAGTTTGCGCAGCGCTTGACAATATAACAGGACACTTACGTTTGGCTATGGCACGCCGGATGTGCCTCCGCTGCTCCTGCTTGCGTGCCTTGAGGTTGGGCCAGCATTTTCAGAGCTGTTCTTTTGTCCGGTCTTTGCCAAACGATTCCACGATGGTGGTGCGAACATTATCGAGGATGCGGTTCTTACGGACGTTGTTTTTCCTGCCGTAAGGGCAGATATTCATTTTAAATTAAATCCACAAATGTTTATCACTGACATAGCCAAAGTGGGGTTCATTATTAACCATCTGTCTGGCAGAGCGTTGACATGGGCGAATCCTTTATGGGAGGCAGAGAAGCCTATCATACTGAACTATAAAGAATTCATAGCCGAGTTAAAATGTATGTTTAATCCTACCAGAAAGGCCAAGGTAGCTGGCAAATCCTTGTTCCGCATACGTCAAGGGAACAGGACTGTATCTGATTATGCTATAGAATTTAAAATGTTAGTTTCTGACGTGAACTGGACTAATGAGGCTCTGGTTCTGGCTTTTATGGAGGGGTTATCGGAGTCATTGATGCATGAGTTGGCCCCTCGTAAATTACCTGAGGAGTTGAGTGAATTTATAGATTATTGTATAGATCTGGATGATCAGATAAGGGACAGAAGAACTCCATGAGAGAAACCTAAGAGACCATTGCCAAGGTTGGCCCCTGTCTTTCAGGCACCACCAAGAGAGTTTTCCCGTCCCTCTGAGCCTATGCAACTAGGCCATACTAGGCTTACAGAAGAAGAGAGAACAAGGCGTCTTCGTGAGGGATCGTGTCTGTATTGTGGTTTAAAAGGACATTTACGACTTCAATGTCCCATTCGCCCTAGAATGCATGATAAGTCGTAAAACTACCGCACCTAAGGCAGCTGTGGAGACAGGCCTTGGGTGTGACGTTCAGGTCTACTGTCAAAGACACTAGACTCTTGTTACCAGTATCCGTGGCTTGGGAGACCAAGACCACGCATACTACCGCTTTTGTTGACTCTGGGGCTGCTGGTAATTTCATTGATGTTGAATACGCTTCCTCCATTTCTCTCCCTCTGGTTGTAAGAGAGACACCCTTGGCCGTCAAAGCCATAGATGGTAGGCCGTTATCCTGCCCCAGAATTACTCACGATACGGTTACAGTGGTTCTTACCACTGGTCTCTTGCATAAAGAAGAGATCATATTTCAGGTTATTCGTTCACCTTCCAATTCTGTTGTGCTTGGTTTCCCTTGGTTGGTGGAACATAATCCTGTTATTGACTGGGCTAAGGGAGAGATACTGTCTTGGAGTCCTGCTTGTTTTGGGACTTGTTTAATACCCATTCAGCATATTGGTGCCCTGAACACACCTACAGCTCCTTCATTGTCTACAGAGGTTCCTGACTGGTATGTCAACCTCAGGGCTGTATTCGATAAAAGAGAGGCAGAGAAACTACCTCCACATAGACCGTATGATTGCGCCATAGATATCCATCTAGGTAACATGCCTCCTCGAGGCAAAGTATATCCTTTATCCATAAAAGAGAACCAAATCATGGAGGAGTACATAAAGGAGAATTTGGAGAGAGGTTTTATCAGATGTTCCTCTTCTCCAGCAGGGGCTGGGTTCTTTTTTGTGTCTAAAAAAGAAGGAGATTTACACCCGTGTATCGATTATAGGGGGCTTAACAAGATCACCATCAAGAAAGTGTGCACTATCCCTCTTATATCAGAACTGTTAGACAGGTTAAGGGGATCAGCAGTATGCACAAAACTCGATTTGAGAGGGGCTTACAACCTGATACGTATAAAAGATGGGCATGAGTGGAAAACAGCATTTAACACCAGGAGTGGGCATCATGAATATCTGGTCATGCCGTTTGGTCTCTGTAATGCTCCAGCTGTATTCCAAGATTTCATTAATGATGTGCTCAGAGATTTTTTGCAATCCTTTGTTATCGTAAACCTAGACGATATACTGATTTACTCTCCCGATCTGAAAACCCACCATGAACATGTCAGACAGGTATTAGCAAAATTACTAGACAATGGTCTTTATTGCAAACTGGAGAAGTGTTTATTCGACATTACTACTGTAAAATTTCTTGGGTACATTATCACTCCAGAAGGTTTTGAGATGGATCCTTCCAAACTCACGGCCATCTCAGAATGGCTTCTCCCTCAAAGCCTCAAAGCCATACAGAGGTTTCTGGGGTTTTCCAACTATTATAGGAGAGTTATCAAGAATTATTCTGCTGTAGCTTCTCCGATCATTAATATGACACGTAAAGGTCTGAAGAACCAGGTCTGATCTTCACAATCTAAACAGGCATTCGAAGCTCTCAAACAGGCTTTCACTTCCGCTCCCGTGTTACGGCATCCTGATCCCAGAATTCCATTTGTTCTTGAGGTTGATGCTTCCGAGATAGGCATTGGGGCTGTCCTATCTCACAGAGAGTCTCCAGGGAAGCCTCTACATCCTTGTGGGTTCTTTTCAAGAAAATTATCACCAGCAGAACGCAATTATTATATCGGTAACAGAGAATTGCTTGCTATTGTGTCTGCCCTGTCAGAGTGGAGACATTTGTTGGAGGGTACTCTTGACCCTTTGTTGATAATCACTGATCATAAGAACCTTACGTAGAACCTTAAGTGCATCCCGCTAGACGTCTGAACTCGAGACAGGCCAGGTGGTCATTACTACTGTCTTGGTTTAATTTTGTGTTGACTTACATACCAGGTGACCGCAATGTAAAGGCTGATGCCTTATCTCGTCAATATGACCCGTATGAATCAAATACACAAGACCACAATCCTATAGTTCCTCCTGAACGTATTGTGGCTTCCACGGTCTTGTCTGTTTCCTCACCTTTTCTGGAACGCCTCCAAGCAGCTCAAATGGGGGCTCCACCTAACAAGCCTCCAGATATGTTGTTTGTGACTGAAAAGGAAAGACAAGAATTACTCAATGTTTCATGATTCAAAACCAGCAGGTCATCTTGGTATTACTAAGACTCTTACCAGTATCTCCAGACAGTTCTGGTGGCCCACCATGCGACAGGACGTACGTCTGTTTGTTTTGGCTTGTCAAGTCTGTGTCTAAAACCTTGCCTGTCGGTCTATTGCAGCCTTTACCCATTCCTAATAGGCCTTGGTCTCATCTATCCATGGATTTTATTGTGGACTTGCCGAAGTCCAAGGGTCATACTGTGGTTCTGACAGTTGTAGACCGCTTCTCCAAAATGGCTCATTTTGTTCCTTTACCTAAGCTTCCTACAGCCAAAGAACTGGCGGTCGTCTTTGCTAGAGAGATTGTACGAATACGTTGGGGTTCCGTCTGAAATAGTCTCTGACAGAGGAGCTCAGTTCGTCTCTTGTTTCAGGAGGGATTTCTGTGCGGAGATGGAGGTGCGATTGGCCTTCTCTTCAGCATATCATCCGCAAACCAATGGGGCAGCAGAGAGGGCAAATCAGGGTCTCGAGCAGTACATACGTTGCTTTACCACACAACAACAAGACAATTGGTCGGAGTTGTTGCCCTGGGCTGAGTATGCACGTAATAACGCCGTTAAACGAGACCACTGGCCACTCTCCTTTTTCTGCTATCTAACAGGGTTATCCAAAGAGATTCGAAAAGTCACCGCACGTTCGGTGACTTTTCGTTCTCTTCAATTCGGTTCCTTTTGCCGATTGCATTTCGGTGACCCTGCGGTGTATTCAGCAAACACCACAGGGTCCCCGAATTGCAGGGAAAAGCTGCCGTAAACCCACCGAAAACTAACCGAATGCACGCTGAAAACAAGCAAAAACATCTGGATTAACCTTTGAAAAAGACGAACAGGAGCCGAACATGAGCCGAATCACACAGAGCCGAAGCAGCTGAGACGTAGAGGAGGCAGTGAATAAATTAGAAAAACCATTTGTATGAATCTGGGAAAAAGAAACGCTGTTTGCAAAGAAACTACTGAGCGAAAATGTCTGAAATTTTCACAGGAGGTCCAGGGAATGATAATAAAGAGGGCTGTTACAAAAAAAATAAGTAAACTGGAAAAAAAAAAAAAAAAAAAAAATCGGACTTTTAATAAAGATAAAAAAAAAATCAGAAAAATGCTTAAAGTATCCTAAAAAATCTATAAATAAAGAGACTTTTTGCTGCAGAATTTTAGAATGAACGGTTTATTAGATATTGAATTAAAACTGGAATATTTTTAACATTGAAGTCTATGGGATTCTCCTGAATAAATTTGCCGAATTAAACCCCCGAATGGCAGGGCATTAGGGGAACCTCTCACTGCTGGTTTGTGTTCTCTGAATAGACGAAGCAGTGCTTTATCATGGGGATTTCACTGCCCTCGAACAGGCACCGAACAGGCACCGTATGTGCAGGCAATTCGCCAGTATTTGGCGAATTGCCTGCTCTCTGGATAGCCGAATGGCCAGGAAAGGTAACCGAACGCTGATTTCCAGCGTTCGGTTACCTTTCTCAAGCAATTCGGATCTCTTTGGATAACCCTGTATGTTTTTTTCCCTCTGGCTCTACCGCTTCAGTTTGCTGAACAGGCCATCCCGGCTCTCGATAAACATCTCACACAACTACAGGACATTTGGAGACAAATTCACGAAAACATGGAGCGCAATGTTGCTGTCCAGAAATGCAAGGCTGACAGGCATAGGTTACAAGCTCCTTCCTACAATGTGGGGGATAGAGTTTGGTTGTCCACTAGGAATGTGAAGTTGCGGGTGCCTTCTATGAAAATGGCACCTCGGTTTATCGGTCCATACAAGATCATTTGCCGCGTTAACCCTGTGGCTTATGCTCTTGCCCTTCCTAGACATCTTCGCTTGCACAACATCTTCCACACCTCCCTACTGAAGCCTTTGTTGTGTAACAGGTACACGTGAGTCGTTCCTCCTCCTCCACCTGTTCAGGTTGATGGAGAGACGGAGTATGAGGTTAGGAAAGTTCTGGATTCTAGGCTGTTCAGGGGTACTCTGCAGTACCTGGTCGATTGGGTGGGTTATGGTCCGGAGGACCGGTCCTGGATTCCGGCTTTCAACATGTCTGCCTCTAGGTTGGTCAGGGCGTTCCATGCCTCACACCCTGATTGCCCTGGTGGTCATCCTGCCACTTGTCCTGTTGGTTGTCCGGTGGCCTCCCGTGGAGAGGGGGGTACTGTAACATTGGGGGCTTCCAGCCTTTCCGGTGTGCTTGAAGGCAGCATGTCTGATGCTGCTCGCTCACCAACACCCGGCTTAAATTGAAACAGGCAGGGAGGTGGCTGCATGAGGTGCGGCTTGAGAGGGGGCGCGGTCTGGTGAAGGTCTTTTAAAAACCAACAGTTCCTTCTAAGCAGTGCCAGATCGTGATTATCCATACCTGAGCTCCTTGTACCTGAATTCTCTCGTGATTTAACCTGTTATTGACCTCTGCATGTTTTCTGACTATTCTGCCTTCCGTTGCCCTAGACTATTTTCCTTGTACTACGCTTCTGCACTGATATCGACCAGGCTATTCCATTTGACTATCCTATATTCTGTATTCCTGATTCTGGCTCGTCTGACTACCCCCGTGTTGCTGACCTGGTTTTGTATTATGACATTGTCTTTGATTAACCCTTTCTGTCTAGCTAGTATACCTGGCCAATTCTAAAGGACCAGACAGTTAGGGATTTTTCTACGGCTACCCTGTTGGTAGCTTTTGGGCTCTGTGGAGTGTTGGGCTTTAAGGACTGTGTGGTGGGATCCGGGAACCGTGACAGGGATTAGGGCCGAACACCCCCGTGCATTTGCATTTGAAGTTTGAATTCGAACATGAACACGATTCGAACTCACTGCAAGGTGCCGGCTGGGTGGAGTAGAAGTAACTTTGCGTGTAAAGAGCCTGTGGAGTCATGGGTTCGATCCCAGCGAGCAACCTCTCCAGTAAGTGTCCTTGGCAAGACACCTAACGGTACATACTCGCCACCAAGGACATACTTGAAAACGAGAGAAATCTCAATGTATCCTTCCTGATAAAATCCTTTTACAAAAAAAGTCAATGGGACTCGAACGTTCGAATATTTGAGTGCCCTTCAAGAGGGCATATATGCAAGATATTTGCCATAAAAGGTGTATGGGGGTCCCGGTAGTGCCCTGGGGGACAGGAAACAAGGACAAAAAGTTTAAAACAAAAACCATTTCTAACGGAACAGTGAGTTTTCCATGAAATAAAGGTTAAGAATAAAAACAAAAATATTCCTTCAAATATCATGCCTAGGAGGTCCCCATAACCTGCCCGTGAAGTGGCGGATTTGTAGGATGTATAGAGATATTTAAAAAAAAAAAAATGACATATCAAATGACGGTAAATGTTTTTCCTTTAATCTATTCATAAACAACTGCTTGGGGCGGCATCCAAAGCCCCAAACTTATGCAGGCTTTGGATGAAAGTAACAATAGGTGCTTTTAAATTGGGCCTTTAGTGTCAACAACAGTGCTGTCACACCGTAACCTCTCTGTGGTATTGTGGAAGAGTGCAGAGTTGGACCCTGCGGTCCAGTATTAAAATGATATGAACCTGGTATAGGTGTCAGTGGCAGTGCAACCAAATATTGTGCCTTTGGTGGCAGCATGTGCCTTCACACTGTAACCCCTCTGAGGTATTGTGGAAGAGTGCAGGGGTGGACTCTGCATGCATTCAAATATTAATTCCAGTATTTCAGTAATTCCAATATTAAAATGATATGAATCTGGTACAGGCGTCAGTGCACCCAAATATTGTGCCTTTGGTGGCAGCAAGTGCCTTCACACCGTAAGAAACCCCTCTGTGGTGTTGTGGAAGAGTGCAGCGGTGGACCCAGCGGTCCAATATTAAAATTATATGAATCTGGGATAGCCGTCAGAGGCAGTGCACCCAAATATTAGGCCTTTGGTGCCAGCTAGTGCCTTCACAACGTAACCCCTCTGAGGTATTGTGGAAGAGTGCAGGGGCGGAGGTTTTGGTAATGCAGAAGAGATCCTCGATCTATTCAGTTACGTCAGCATCAGGGGATTGATAGCTGTTGATCCAGGACTGATTCATTTTTATAAATGCCAGCCGGTCTACAGAGTCAGTGGACAGACGCACTCTTTTGTCTGTGACAAAACCTCCAGTGGCACTGAACGTCCTTTCAGAAAGCACGCTGGGTGAAAGGCAACCTAGTAGCTGCATAGTATATTGACTAAGTTCTGGCCAGTGATCCAATCTCAACACCCAGTAAGCCAGTGGATCATCTGCTGTAAAGGTATCCAGGTCTGCCCTTGCCCCTAGGTAGTCTTGCACCATATGGTGAAGACGCTGGCAATGGGTGCCTACATTTGACGTCCCTGGGTGTCGTGGACTAAAAATTTTTTAAAAGGCATCAGTCTTCACCGCTCTTCCTCTGATAAACAGCAGCCTCAGAAGCACCTGTGTCATCACTTGGTAACCTACAAGTGCCTGGAAAGGTGTTACACAAGTGTCGCTTTAGAGCATACTCAAGTTGTTTCATCCTGTCCTCCCTCTGTGCGGGCAGGATGAGCTCTGCAACTTTACCCTTGTATAGTGGATCAAGAAGGCTTGCCAACCAGTAATGATCCCTCTCCTTGATAGCACGAATCCTAGTGGCATTAGCTTCCGAGTCTTCCTGGTCACTGAGGATGACCCCATCGTGCACTTCCTTCTCCCAGCCACGTACTGGTCCTTGGGTTTCTGGGCACACAAAACCCTCCCTTGAGGAATCCCCTCCTTCAATGTCCCCACTACTTAAATATTCCTCCTACTCCTCATCCTCCTCCTGTCTGATCTGAGGACCCGCAGGAATCCTGTCTGCATAAAGACTGGGGCCTTAAGAGCTAGAGAAGGCCTCCTCTTCCTCCTGCTGCTCTGCCTCTAGTTCCACAACTATAATTCCACGCAGAGTGCGCTCCAGCAGGAACACTAAAGGAATTGTGTCACCGATGCATGCACTGTCCCTGCTCACCATCCTCATTGCCTCCTCAAATGGTGACAGTACAGTGCATGCATCCTTAATCATCAGCCAATGCGGGGGAAAAAAAAAACAAATTGACCTGAACCTGTCCTTGTGCCATACTCACACAGGTACTCATTGATGGCCCTCTGCTGCTTGTGCAGATGCTGCAGCACTGCTAATGTCGAGTTCCACCTGGTGGGCATGTCACAGATCAGATGGTTTGTGGGAAGGTTGAATTCTCTTTGAATTTCTACCAGGCGAACACTTGCTGGGAATGAACGCCAGAAGTAGCTGCTGACTTTTCTGGCCTGGCTGAGAAGCTGTAACTGGTAACTGGTTAGGAAGCGCTGTACCACCAGATTTAGGATGTGTGCTAGGCATGGTACATGCGTCAATTTACCCTGGCATAGGATGGAGAGAAGGTTGCTGCCATTATCACAGATGACCATTCCCAGCTGAAGCTGGCGTGGTGTTAGCCATCTCTGCACTTGCCCCTGCAGAGCTGACAGAATTTCTGGCCCGGTGTGGCCCTTGTCCCCTAAACAACCCAGCTCAAGCACAGTATGGCATCTTTTTGCTTGAGCCATTGCGTAGCCCCTGCCACGCATCAGTTTAACTGCCACTTTGCCAGAGATAGAGGAGGAGGAGGAAGAGGTGGTGGAGCAAACAGACCTCATACATGCAGCTTTCTGAAGGCGTGGTGGATGAACAAGCTCCAGCACAGAGTCCCATCCTGGATCCCTCCCAGCTGCAAGCAGAGTTACCCAGTGTGTCGTGAAGGAAATGTAACGGCCCTGTCCATGCTTGCTGGACCACGTGTCTAAAGACATTTGTACCTTGCTGCTGACTGCCTTTCCCAATGACTCCATAACATTGTCTTCCACGTGCTGGTATAGTGCTGGAATGGCCTTCCGCGAAAAGAACTGGCATTTTCAAACCTGCCACTGTGGTACAGCACATTCAGCAAATTCACAGAAGGAAGCAGAGTCCACCAGCTGGAAAGGCAGCAGCTTTAATGCGAGTAATTTTGCTAAGCTGGCATTTAGATGCTGTGCTTGGGGATGGTTGGGACTATATTTTTTCTTATGCTGCAGCAGCTGGGGCAACGTAATCTGACTGCGTAAATCTTCAGCTGATGGGATGCTGTCACATTGTGAGGAAGGACCTGGTATTATTATTATTATTCTTTATTTATAAAGCGCCAGCATATTCCGCAGCGCTGTACAATAGGCACAGTTTAGACAGGGTTACAATACAATACATTGAATAACATTTGACAACATTTGACAAACAGTACAGGAGGAGATGAGGGCCCTATTCCCGTTAGGCTTCGATTCGATTCTTCGGATTTTGAAACTTTTCGATTCAGCTCGTTTCGACCGATTTCTGTTTCAATTCGGTTCGGCTCGACTCGTTTTTCGTGTACATTTTTTTTTCGGAATTTCGACCATTTTTCGTATTTTCGTGTCACTTTTTTGTATCGACTTTTCGTATTTTAGAAAATTTTAGTTTTTCCGGAACGTCTGTTCCCCTCGTTTCAAAGCAATAAATTTCGATTTGACACATTTGAAGTACATTAGAAAATTCCGAAAATATTTCGTTTCGGCTTGGAAAACTTTTCGGATCTGCCATTTTCGGATCTAAAAATTTTCGGAAAATCGACCGCATCCGAAAACACGAATCGGGAAATTTCGTGATAATTCCGAAATTCCGAAACCCGAAACGCACATCCCTAATTCCCGTAGGAACTCACAATCTAGCAGGGTTGGGGTTGGAAACAGGAGGAGAGGACTGCAAGGTGAGAGTGATTGATGGTTGCGTCAGTGAGTTGGGTGGTAGGCTTCCCTAAATAGGAACGTTTTAAGGGAGCGTTTGAAAGAAGAGAAGTTAGGGGAAAGTCTGACAGTACGAGGGAGAGCATTCCAGAGAGTGGGGGCTGCGCGTGAGGAAGAGGGGAAGAGGGGAAGATGGGAAGAGGTGATGCAGGGAGACGCTAGGCGCAGGCCGCTGTTTGACCTTAGTGAGCGGGCTGGGGTGTATTTGGTGATTAGTGAGGACAGGTAGTGGGGAGCTGAGTTAGTGAGGGTTTTGTAGGTAAGGATAAGGATTTTGAACTTAATTCTGCAGTGGATGGGGAGCCAGTGAAGGGACTCGCAGAGGGGAGCGGAAGAGACAGAGCGGCGGGTGAGGTGAATTAGCCTGGCGGAGGCGTTCAGGATGAATTGTAGAGGGGAGAGGTGGGACAGAGGGAGGCCAGATAAGAGATTATTGCAATAGTCGAGTCGGGAGATTGCCAGGGCGTGTATGAGTTGTTTTGTGGTGACAGTGGTAATAAATGGCCGAATTCTGGAAATATTACGCAGTTGGTATCGGCAGGAGGAGGAAAGAGACTTGATGTGGGGGATGAAGGAAAGAGCAGCGTCTAGTGTAACTCCAAGACAGCGAACTTGGTTTGATGGGGAGATGGTGATACCCTCCACCGTGATAGAGAAGTCAGGAGGTGGGGAGGCATTGGAGGGAGGAATAGGTAGGAGCTCAGTCTTTGACATGTTGATGTTTAGGTGGTGGGAGGCCATCCAGGAGGAGATGCCAGATAAGCAGTCACTGACTTTGGAAAGGACAGGGGGAGAGAGATCAAGGGTAGAGAGTAATGGTAATGGTACACCCATTACTGTAGTATCATCCCTGTCAGTGGAGGTTGTAGGCAATGACATGGCAGGACATATAGTGGGGGTAGAGACAGATGCGGAGGACCTATGCAAAGTGCTGTGCCAACAGGATACGTGGCAGGTGGTCATATGTCACCTCAAGCACGTGGTACCCAAGCGGGGGATGTCTTTGCCACGCTTGATCCTCATCTGACATAGATTACAAATAGCAATGGTGCGGTCTGCTGCACATTTCTTAAAGAACTCCCAGATAGCAGACTTCCTGTACATGTGCGTTGAGACAACAGCGCTCTGCACCTGAGCAGCTGTGACTTCGGATGCCTTGGACTGGCTACGGTTGCTGCCAGTACATTTAGTTGCATAATGTCCACAATCTCAAATTCTGCTTGTATCTCTGTATTCTTGAATTTAGTCGGAAGGTCAACTGCAGCTATTGGCTTCAGCTTGTGGTTGGAGTAGGACTTTAGCACCCGATTAGAGCGTTTAAGCTCACCCACATGCAGAAGTGCCTGATAATTACTTAAAGTCAATATGTTACACTTTGCACCCGTATCAATTCTGAATGGTACTTGCAGAGACAGGATTTCAATGTCCGCTGTCCACTTATCATCGTGCTCATCCGTTTGTGTGAGATTTATGTTCAGCACCTCCTCATCCTCTGTTTCTGGTTGCAGCTGCACACTGTGTTTACAGACCTTTTGCGACATACTGCCACCCAGTGGTTTAATGTGTGACAGTACGAGCAGACAGAACCTTTTGCTGGACATTTTCCTTGGTTCCACTTATGTTATGGATCTCTGCCACAACTGAAACAGTTGTATGTTCGATTAGTATACATGTCTTTCTGCACAAATTTAGTCAGATTTTGTAGATAGGCTTTTTTATTTGCAGTTTGGAATTTTGTATTCACCTTTATTGCTTGCACCTGAGATTCTTCTTCTCTGACTATTTTAATTTGCTTCTGTGACAGTTCAAACTGTTGAGCGATTTCAATTGCTTTTGGTAGTGTTAGATCTTCCCCTTTGTCTAAGAGTCTCTCTTGGACGCGCTTTTCTCTGTCTCCAGCGATTATTGCATCGATTAACATATCATCTGGATCAGCATACTCGCAATCCATTAGCATGAGTCTTAAATCCTTCACAAACTGATCAAAACCCTCAGTGACTCCTTGTTTTCTTAGTTTAAAGCGGTGTCTGGCTATTCTCTTATTCTTTCTTGGCCTTATATAGCTGGCAAATTTATCCAGTACTTTAGATGGATCATCCTTCTCACTTTCTCCCTAGAGAAGCGTTTTATATATTTCTCTGCCCTGCTTGCCAATCCACATACACAACCAACCTGCACGCGGCTTTGGTGTTTTTTATGAGAGAGGTCCGTCAAACACGAATGTGACGTGGCTTCGAAATCTATCAAACTCTTGGTACGAATCCAGAGCATCCCAGTCAATCTTAGGGTGTTCAATTGCAATAATGCCATACTAAACGTGAGATTTGTTCCAGACAGACTTATGACACCATCTATACTATAATTGAGTAAGGCTTGGCGTGTCCGTCGCCAAGCCTTACTCTGCGCATGCGCGCGCAACCAGCGGTTGTTGGTTGCGCGCGCATGCAACCGCCGCGGCACGAGCCGGCTGCCGGCTCGCCGCGGCGGTTACAAGATTCACACAGCAGCTGGGTAGAGGCTGCGCTCGCAGCCTCTACCCAGCTGCCACGCGCATCCAACCCCCGAGCGGCGAAGGGAAAGTTCTCCTTGAATCGCCCTCCAGAGCCTCTGACGGTGCTGTCCAGTGGTCGGCTTGTCATCCAGCCGCCGTGCCCTTGCCATGTATGTTGCAAATAACGCATTCTTTTCCTCCAGCGTGTAGCGCTCTTCGCGTATGCACTGGGATGAGGCCCCCTCTGACCCCTGTGTCCTGTCCCTTGGCTAGATGGGCCTGGCCTTGCATCACTCCCCTTGCTCTCAGGACTCACTGTCCTGGCAGCACTCCTACTATCTCCACGCCTAATCTCTCCACTACTACCCTCTCCACTACTACCCTCTCCACGCCTAACCTCTCCACGCCTAACCTCTCCACGCCTAACCTCTCCACTACTACCCTCTCCAGGCCTACCCTCTCCATGCCTACCGTCTTCACGCCTACCCACTCCACTCCTATGCTCTCCACACTCGCTACCTCTCCTCACCTCGCGCTGCTCCTCAACACCCTTCCTCTCCCTTCATCCTCCATGACAAACAGTGACCCACAAGTACAATGGGGAATACACGGGGTTGGGGGACAAAATGGATACAATAGGGGGTAGGATAGGGGTTGTGACAAGTATGTGTGTATGTGTGACTATCAGGGTTATTCAAAGAGATCCGAATGGCTGCCGAAAGGTAACCGAATGCTGAAAATCAGTGTTCAGTTACCTTTCTTGGCCATTCAGCTATCCAGAGAGCAGGCAGTTCGCCAAATCATGGCGAATTGCCTGCACATACGGTGCCTGTTCGAGGACAGTGAAATCCCCATAGCTTCGGCTATTCAGAGAAAAAAAAACAACAGTGAAAAGTTGCCGAATTGCCCTGCCATTCTGTGATTTCATGCGGCAGATTTATTCAGGCGAATCCCATAGGCTTCAATGTTAAAAATATTCCCGTTTTAATACAATATCTAATAAACCGTTCATTATACAATTCTGCAGTAAAATTATTTTTTATTTTTAGATTCTCTAGGACCTTTTAAGCATTTTTTGGGATTTTTTTGAAAAAAAAAATCATTTTTTTTAAAATATTTTTTTCAAACATTTGCTCGTTTTTCTGTAACAGCCCTTTTTATTATCTTTCATTGGACCTCATATGTAAATTTCAGACATTTTCGCTCAGCAGTTTGTTTGCAAACAGCGTTTCACTTTCAAACCTTCAAGCGTACTGTTTTTTTTTTCTTCACCTCCTTTGTCTGCGGTGTCGGCTTTTTCTGGCGGCTGTGATCGTATCTAGGGATGAGCCGAACACCCGAGTTCGGTTCACATTCGAACTCGAAATTCCAAATGTTCGAATTCGAACTCCAACTCCAACTCCAACTCAATACAAATCAATGGGACTCAAAATTCGATGTTTAGAGTGCCCTCCAAGAGGGCATATATGCTAGATAAAAGGTGTACGGGGGTCCGGGTAGGAAACAAGGACAAAAAGTTTTTAAAAAAGTTTTTAAAGGGACAGTGAGTTTTCCAGGATATAAGGGTTAAAAATAAAAATGAAAAATTCCTTCAAATATCGTGCCTAGGAGGTCCCCATAACCTGCCCGTAAAGTGGAGAATTTCTAGGATGTATAGAAACATTTAAAAACAAAAAAATGACGTTTCAAATGACAGTAAATGCTTTTCCTTTAATCTATTCATAAACAACTGCTTGGGGCGGCAGCCTGTATAAAAAGACATTTTAGGATGCGCAGAAAAAGTTTAGTGATTTTTTGGCTAAATTGTGGTGAAACTTATGCAGGCTTTGGAAGAAAGTAACAATAGGTGCTTTAAAATTGGGCCTTTAGCTTCAGCAACAGTGCCGTCACACAGTAACCCCTCTGAGGATATGAATCTGGTACAGGCATCAGTGGCAGTGCACCCAAATATTGTGCATTTGGTGCCAGGCCAGCAAGTGCCATCATACAGTAACCCCTCTGTGGTATTGTGGAAGAGTGCAGGGGTGGATCATGCGGTCCTATATTAAAAATATATGAATCTGGTAAAGGTGTCAGTGCACCCAAATATTGTGCCTTTGGTGGCAGCAAGTGCCTTCACACCGTAACCCCTCTGTGGTATTGTGGAAGAGTGCAGCAGTGGACCCTGCGGTCCAATATTAAAATTATATGAATCTGGTATAGGCATCAGTGGCAGTGCACCCAAATATTAGGCCTTTGGTGCCAGCAAGTGCCTTCACAACGTAACCCATCTGAGGTATTGTGAAAGAGTGGAAGTTTTGGTAATGCAGAAGAGATCACCGATCTATTCAGTTGCATCAGGGGAGTGATAGCTGCTGATCCAGGACTGATTTATTTTTATAAATGTCAGCTGGTCTACAGAGTCGGTAGACAGATGCACTCTTTTGTCTGTGACAAATACTCCAGGGGCACTGAACGTCCTTCCAGAAAGCACGCTGGATGAAGGGCAACCTAGTAGCTGCATAGCATATTGGCTAAGTTCTGTCCAGTGATCCAATCTCAACACCCAGTAAGCCAGTGGATCATCTGCTGTAAAGGTATCCAGGTCTGCCCTTGCCCTAGGTAGTCCTGCACCATATGGTGAAGACGCTGGCAATGGGTGCCTACATTTGATGTCCCTGGGCGTCGTGGACTAAAAATTTTTAAAAAGGCATCAGTCAAGCGGCCCTGGCCTTCACCACTATTCCTCTGATCATCTGTCATCTCATCATGATCATCTCAGAAGCACCTGTGTCATCACTTGGTAACCTACCAGTGCCTGGAAAGGTGTTACACAAGTGTCGCTTTAGAGCGTCCTCAAGTTTTTTCATCCTGTGCTCCCTCTGTGTGGGCAGGATGAGCTCTGCAACTTTACCCTTGTATCGTGGATCAAGAAGGGTTGCCAACCAGTAATGATCCCTCTCCTTGATAGCACAAATCCAGGGGTCCTTTAGCAGGCTTTGCATTATAAGAGCGCCCATGCAGCATGGGATTAGCTTCCGAGTCTTCCTGGACATTGAGGAGGATGACCCCATCATGCACTTCCTCCTCCCAGCCACGTACCAGTCCTTGTGTTTCTGGGAACACAAAACCCTCCCTTGAGGAATCCCCACCTTCAATGCCCCCACTCCTCAAATATTCCTCCTCATCCTCCTCCTGTCTGATCTGAGGAGGACCCACTGGAATGCTGTCTGCAGAAAGACTGGGGCCTTGAGAGCTAGGGAAGGCCTCCTCTTCCTCCCGCTGCTCTGCCTCTAGAGCCACATCTATAATTCCCCGTAGAGTGTGCTCCAGCAGGAACACTAAAGGAATTGTTTCACTGATGCATGCACTGTCCCTGCTCACCATCCTCGTTGCCTCCTCAAATAGTGACAGTACAGTGCATGCATGCTTCATCATCAGCCACTGCGGGGAGAAAAAAAAAACAAGTTGACCTGAACCTGTCCTTGTGCAATACTCACACAGGTACTCATTGATGGCCCTCTGCTGCTTGTGCAGATGCTGCAGCACTGCTAATGTCGAGTTCCACCTGGTGGGCATGTCACAGATCAGAAGGTGTTAACCATCTCTGCACTAGGGATAAGCTGTTCAGTTTGATCAGTTCAGAGTTCGATTCGAACTTTGGCCGTTCGCAAGTTTAAGAACTTCGAACTTTTTTGGCATGTTCAGTTCGAGTTAAAAAAAAATAAAAAATTTGAAAAGAGTATAAAAAATGCTTAAAAAATACTAAAAAAATCTAGAAATAAAGAGACTCTTTACTGCAGAATATTATAAGCCACGGTTTATTAGATATTGAATTGAAAACTAATGTCTAAGTGCAAAGATTCTCACCTCTAAATGACCTGTGTTTTCAAACGGCGAAAACAGGTGTTTTTAGTCTGGTCTAATGAATTTGATACATTGTATGTACAATGAGGGAGTGGTGTTTTTCCTGAAGTGTCAAACAACACCTGTGCTTCTGAGACGTGTTAATTTCTCTCCTAAATCTTCTTCTAATATGCTGCATTTCACTGCTGCTCAGCTCATTTTTACCGTTATCGCTCATCATGTTTCAACGCGATTTGAAGACACATTTTATAAAATGACGCAGACATATTAGATATTGTTCTTTCCGGCAGACTCCGCAGATTCATAATATATCATTTTTATATGTATACGACATGTCCTGCCTATATATTATGACAAAAAATGCAATAAAAATAGAATTGTTAATCATCTGCAGTGTGTAAAGTTTTTTTTTTTCACATTTTAGCACAAGAGCGTTTGCAGTCATGTTTTCTATGGGGTGCGCTTGTACAAAAATTTGTGGGGGGAATTACGTGATTTATAGCAAACGCACCCCATAGAAAAAAATCATTAGTGCATCATCGTTCACATTATAATTGAAATGTGAACAATATTGCTGCATTAATAAAAATAACACACAAAAAAAATACATGTTTTTTTTACTTTATACCTGGTCATGTTGGGTATCATTCGTAAGGCCTTGCTCAGTCCTTTCGATTGACACCCTCCATGACTCCCTAGCTGCCTGGAGAAATCGGGGTTCAAATGAACCCCCTATCTCCACCAGGGGAATATATATACGCATGATGTGAGCTGGCCTGGGCCTGGGCAATATATATACGCATGATGTGAGCTGGCCTGGGCATGGGCAATATATATATACGCATGATGTGAGCTGGCCTGGGCCTGGACAATATATATATGCATGATGTGAGCTGACCTGGGCCTGGGCAATATATATACGCATGATGTGAGCTGGCCTGGGCCTGGGCATCGGCAATATATATACGCATGATGTGAGCTGGCCTGGGCAATATATATATATGCATGATGAAAATTTGCAAAGAATAAGGCACGCAAAGTGAAATTTTGATGTGTCTTAAATTGACAACTTAATTTAAAATGGTTTAATACAGTTTATTCATATTTATTTTACCTTTACTATTGGTGCTTTTCAAACTTTATTCTTAAATAAAAAGAAATTTAGCAGTTTCATGTTGTGTCGTTTTTTTTTTTTTCTATGGGGGTACAAGTAGCTGGTCTTGCATAGGGCGCAAAATAGTCTAGCACCGGCCCTGACCGCATGGTCCACCCCTGCACTCTTCCACAATACCACAGAGGGGTTACTGTATGATGGCACTTGCTGGCCTGGCACCAAAGGCACAATATTTGGGTGCACTGCCACTGACGCCTGTATCAGATTCATATCCTCAGAGGGGTTACTGTGTGACGGCACTGTTGCCAACGCTAAAGGCCCAATTTTAAAGAACCTATTGTTACTTTCATCCGACTGATGAAGTTTGCAGTTCGAGCAAGAGAAACGCATTTCGGAATTGGAAGGCTTTCTTGTCATTAATATATATATTTTATATTTTTATTTTGTAATAAACCCCTTTTCTTATCAAATCTCCTGGATAATTGACCACATCCGTTCAGTGGGAACTCTATGAAAGAGGTGGGACCATCCTAAAGTGGTCCAAAGCCCAAGTACTGAGCCACTTATTGGGAGGCTCATGAATTCATGAGTAGATCGGTATATTTTACACTGCCATCTGTTTCCCATTGGTACTGTGCCATGTGTTGTTCTCCTGTTTTTTAACCGCGGTTTAAGTGTTAACACCTGACTGTACCAGCTACATTCCGATTGATGGGAGAAGCCCCCCATAGTGGCTTAAAGGCGAATATTAAGAGCCTATAGGCTCTTCGTTTGTGAGTGACCCTCTTCTATTTTGAGTATATATTGACCCATGTGTGTAACAATACTGCACGATTAGTTGATTTTTTCTCTTATAGTGACTATATACTGACAATCAAGAAATTATGATACCGTTTGTGAACGAATTCCTATTCAGATTCATCCTTGCGCTCCCTTGCAATTAAGTTTGTATTTCTTCTTACTTTCATCCAGTACATTCTGCTTATACTGCAGGGGTATCCCCGGTACATTCTGCTTATACTGCAGGGGTACCTCTGGTACATTCTGCTTATACTGCAGGGGTATCTCCAGTACCCAGTTTCGAATGATACCTAACATGACTAGGTATAAAGTAAAAAAAAGAAAAAAGAAAATAAAACCATGTATTTTTTTGTGTGTGTTATTTTTATTAATGCAGCAATATTGTTCACATTTCAATTATAATTTGAACGATGATGCACTAATGATTTTTTTCCATGGGGTGTGTTTGCTATAAATCACATAATTCCCCCCACAAAATGTAACAAGTCCCCATTTCTAATTTTTGTACAAGCGCACCCTCTAGAAAACATAACCGCAAACGCTCATGTGCTAAAATGTGGGGAAAAAAACACCACACCCTCAGTATAGTCTACATACATACATACAATGTATCAAATTCATTACACCGGACTAAAAACACCTGTTGTTTATAACTTTGACAACACAGGTCATTTAGAGGTGAGAATCTTTGCACTTAGATATTGAATTAAAAACTAATGTCTAATAAACCGTTGCTTCTAATATTCTGCAGTAAAGAGTCTCTTTATTTCTAGATTTTTTAGTATTCTTTAAGCATTTTTTATATACATTTTCAAAAAAAATTGCGAACTCGAACCAAACAACGCCAAAAAGTTCGAAGTTCGTGAACTTGCGAAAGACCAAAGTTCGAATCGAACTCCGAATTGATCGAACCGAACAGCTCATCCCTAGAAAAGGCACTTGCTGCCATGAAAGGCACAATATTTGGCTGCACTGACGCCTGTGCCACATTTATGTCATTTTAATTTTTTGAACCGCATGGTCCACCCCTGCACTCTTCCACAATACCACAGAGGGGTTACTGTATGATGGCACGTGCTGGCCTGGCAGTCTGGCACCAAAGCACAATATCTCTGTCCACTGACAGCTTTACCAGATTCATATCTTTTTAATATAAGACCGCAAGGTCCACTCCTGCACTCTTCCACAATACTACAGAGAGGTTACTGTATAAATGCACTTGCTGGCCTGGCACCAAAAGCACAATATCTGGGTGCACTGACTCCTTTACAAGATTCATATCTTTTTAATATAGGACCACAAGGTCCACCCCTGCACTCTTCCACAATACTACAGAGGGGATACTGTATGAATTGTCAGATATAATCTCTGCACGTGAATACAACACGTTATATATATTGGACTTCTCAGCCAAGCCTCCAATATGGCAGGGATTATTATTTCATAAGAAATTTATACGAGACACAAATATCGAGACACAATAAGTTTATATTTCCTAGAAATTCTCCTAAATTCTTTTAATTGTCTGTGTTTTGCTTTGAAGAATACAATAATAGATAATCGGATAAAAACATATATATACTGTATTTATTACGTATACAAAAAAGTTTCAAATCTCATATCATAAACAAAGATTTATACACCACAATCCATCAGCACATAAAAACTAGCTTCACAATATATGTATCTCCTGTTAGTAACTGCATATATGATTAATATCATTTACCTTATCAGTTAGTAACTAATACACAAACGGTTAATAAACACTTCTGCTTAATAAAACATGCATTTCCCAGCATACAATGTTTAACCAGCTAGATCTTAGAGATATTTATATCTCTCTATACTACATGGATCAACAAAAGATGAGTTAATTTAAAGTGATAAGTAATAAAACTTATTTAGTGAATCCTCCCCTAATCTCGAGAATTAAACTTCTAATCTTTTGCTTTTTATTTTGTAGTTATATAATTTCTTGCTTATTAATTTCAATCACAGTAATTTCCAAATTAAATATATATATTTGTATCAATCCTACAGCAGTTTCTTTTAGGATAAATCCTTATGTCCACTTCTTCATATTTCTATCTGCAGAATAGAAATATTTAGACTTTTGGAACTACCAAGAATCTGAGAAATCTCAGTCTATCTGTTGCAAAAATCTACAGATATATATATTTACATTAATTCCTTAATTTAAATAGCTCTCTTACATTACCTCTCCAATTTGGATTTTGAGGAGTCTGCCTTGGAATTCCTTATGTAATATTGTTTTTGGAATATGTGAAGATTATCAATATCAGATAATCAATGCATGTGAGTTAGAGATTTGGTGAGAGTCAGAGATTTGGTGCCTTGAGTGCCTCATGTCCTGGAATCTTGGAATTTCTCATATGTATTGGAAGTCTGAATGCATTGCGGTGTGAGTCTCTGAATCTCGGAATGACTTCAACCAACATTGCCGCTTCAATTATAGTCAATTTGACGTCACTAGCAATACCCTTATAATATCAATTATAATATTTACTATCCTCTAGAGGGCAGCATTGCACTTCTTAATTAATTCCACCATTTCTTTTTAATATCCTTATCTCGTGTCAAAGGTCAATCTGACGTAACAAAGACCCTCTCTCTCCCTATGTAGACATTTAGTCTCTACATATCAAAATTAGATTTATATCCTCACTCCTTTCTAAATTTTACATTCCTTTCTAGTTAACTCAACAGAATCTATTCTTCAATAATTATACTATTTACCACTTAAACTCTCTACAATATAAATTGGAGCGTCTATTTTCTACTGTAAATATAATAAAATATACCTTGATTATAGACATATATTTTGTGAATATATTTTACCTTACAAAAATATTAACTCTTATATTCCTATACCCAAAAGACAAAATATCTTTTTGTTTTAAAGACTTAAAACAGACCAATACATTTAATTATGTCAGATCTTAGCACTTAGCTTGGGCATTATATCACACAAAGACATTTTAAGGTTCCTTCATGTCTGGTATTTCTAAAAAAATATATATAAGATCTCACCCAGCCATGAACTCTGTAAAAAATATCTCGCTTCATTTCTAACTAGGGAAATTTGGAAAAAGACTGTCTTTAAAAACAAAATGGCTACAGACATCCATTTTCCCTTTTTTCCCTTCCAATATACCTGACAGAATGCACTTGCTGGCC
The DNA here is from genome assembly GCA_009667805.1 of Leptobrachium leishanense. Lineage (NCBI taxonomy): Eukaryota > Metazoa > Chordata > Amphibia > Anura > Megophryidae > Leptobrachium > Leptobrachium leishanense. The sequence goes on along the minus strand of CM019067.1, from coordinate 204,451,653 downwards.
TGGCACCAAAGGCACAATATTTGGGTGCACTGACGCCTTTACCAGATTCATATCTTTTTAATATAGGCCCGCATGGTCCACCCCTGCACTCTTCCACAATACCACAGAGGGGTTACTGTATGAATGCACTTGCTGGCCTGGCACCAAAGGCACAATATTTGGGTGCACTGCCACTGACGCCTGTATCAGATTCATATCCTCAGAGGGGTTACTGTGTGACGGCACTGTTGCCGACGCTAAAGGCCCAATTTTAGGCTAGGGTCAAACGAACGCATTTTTCGCAGCGAACGTCAAAAAGTGCGTCCGATCGCATTGAGGTGTTTTTTCACGGAAAGCGGTTAAACGGTCATACAGTACGCATTTTTGTGCGTGATTTTTTACGGATCCCAAACAGGAAACTTTCGGTGTCTGGACGTTATGTTGGCCAGACATGAGCAGCATCTGACGTCTCCTAATCACGCACACACGCCGCTATGTGGACGCAGCCCACTCTGTATGTCAGTACTAGCGGTTCAGCGTTCTCAAAAAAATGCGTTAATTTTCCACTTGCTTTGCGCGGCCGGACTTTCGTGCGGCCGTACTTCGTATATTGGCCGTCATTTGCTGCTAGTGTGGCCGTGATTAAGTGCACCTAAACGCATGTTAAAAGTGCGCTAGTCTGACCCCAGCCTTAAATCACCTATTGTTACTTTCATCCACTTTCATCCATGAGACCTTAGCAGAGCTGAATATAAACATCACCAAGATGCATGAAGAAATTTTAAGAGTGTCCTCAGAACAAGAGATAAGCTCCTATTTGGGACGACTCGAAAAAGACCTAGATAGACTGAACGAAGAAGTCAAAGAAAGAAAAAGAAGTTAATATTTAAGAGACATCTCTGACTACAAGATCGGGAGAGTCTGGAAACAAGGCACGGTCGAGGACTTTGAGAACTCACACTCAGGCCCAATGAAGACACCGATAGATGTTGTACCTAACATCCGCCCCAACACCCCGATCTATCAAAAACCCTATCTAGAAAGACCACCCTATAGGACACCACTACCTCAAAGAGTAAGAAGACAGTACGACCAAAATCAAGGTCCGTATAACGGAAAACCATCATATGGCACGTTCAATGGAAGATACCCATACCAAACCAACAGACTAGCCCAGAATTATCAACCTCCGATGGTCAATCATCAGAGACAGAATTATACCTACCAGCCCCCACAAGGAAGACCATGGCAGAATAACCCGAGAGGTAGGAACAACTATAATTATCAAAACTATTCAAATATCCCTACTAACAACAGATATGAACCTCTGGAAAATCATGTGGATTTTCATCAAGCTTACAAATCCCCAATCAGGAATCTCAGCACCCTCAGACGAGGCTGGTCCCCAGGCAAAAGACCCTACCAAGAAGGGGATGCAGATCAGGAAAACTCAGAAGACAACCGGAGAAGAAAAGAGAAACAAAGCAGAGTGGAGGGATCTACAATTTAACAGATTCACCCCTCACAGATGCACAAACCAAACTTCTAAAGAAAGGCCTGAAATATACACCCACAACTCATATGGACATCTTCGATGTCTATATAGACCTCCAGAAATTTAAAAAGAATCTTTGCCTGAAGAAGTATTTTGCAAAAAACCCATAGAAAGAGCTAATACTATGCAATTCTACCATCATACACACCTGAGGGAGAAATCAACCTTTTTTCCGAAATCCCTCATTTCACAGGAGATAAATACATTTGAGCAGATGGTAATGGCTGATTTAGGTAAGCTTAAAATGTCTACTAAAAAGGACAACCTCACAAGAAGGGAAAAAGGAGCCCTCAAGGAACTAGTCTCGAATGAATCAATTGAAATTAAACCGGCAGACAAAGGTGGAGGAGTAGTCATAATGACTGCAACCTATTACAAAGACGAAGCCGACAGGATCCTTGGAGATATAGGAACGTATAAACGACTTAATAAGAATCCGATGAAGGAGATTCAGTGTAAATTCGATGAGTACCTAGAACAAGGGCACACATTGGGTATCCTTAATAATCACGAATTTAAATATTTAAAGGTTGAACACCCAAGAACCCCAGTGTTATTATTAGTATTATTATTCTTTATTTATAAAGCGCCAGCATATTCCGCAGCGCTGTACAATAAGCACAGTATAGACAGGGTTACAATACATTGAACAACATTTGACAACCAGTACAGGAGGAGATGAGGGCCCTATTCCCGTAGGAACTCACAATCTGGGAGGGTTGGGGTTGGAGACAGGAGGAGAGGACTGTAAGGTGAGAGTGATTGATGGTTGCGTCAGTGAGTTGGGTGGTAGGCTTCCCTAAATAGGAATGTTTTCAGGGAGCGTTTGAAGGAAGAGAAGTTAGGGGAAAGTCTGACAGTATGAAGGAGAGCGTTCCAGAGAGTGGGGGCTGCGCGTGAGAAATCCTGCAGTCTATCATGGGAAGAGGTGATGCGGGGAGAAGCTAGGCGCAGGTCACTGTTTGACCTTAGGGAGCGGGCTGGGGTGTATTTGGTGATTAGTGAGGACAGGTAGTGGGGAGCTGAGTTAGTGAGGGTTTTGTAGGTAAGGATAAGGATTTTGAACTTAATTCTGCAGTGGATGGGGAGCCAGTGAAGGGACTCGCAGAGGGGAGCGGCAGAGACAGAGCGGCGGGTGAGGTGAATTAGCCTGGCGGAGGCGTTCAGGATGGATTGTAGGGGGGAGAGGTGGGACAGAGGGAGGCCAGATAAGAGATTATTGCAATAGTCGAGTCGGGAGATTACCAGGGCGTGTATGAGTTGTTTTGTGGTGACAACGGTAAGAAATGGCCGAATTCTGGAAATATTACGCAGTTGGTATCGGCAGGAGGAGGAAAGAGACTTGATGTGGGGGATGAAGGAAAGAGCAGAGTCAAGTGTAACTCCAAGGCAGCGAACTTGGTTTGATGGGGAAAGTATACATTGGCCCGTACGGGGATCGAACCCGCGACCTTGGCGTTATTAGCACCACGCTCTAGCCATCTGAGCTAACCGGCCATTTCAGAAGTGTTCTACTTCCTACCAAAAATACATAAAGATCAAACAAAACCACCAGGGAGGCCGATCATTTCTGGGGTCGGCTCAATTTCAAGCCGCGTATCAGAATACCTGGATCACCAACTCCAGCCCTATGTCGTTAATACAATAGCACATTTAAAAGATACAACTGACATTCTGAACATTTTGAAAGAAGTGGTATGGCAAGATGATCTCTTATTAGTAACCAGCGATGTGCAATCTTTGTATACCATTATACCGCACAACAAAGGGTTAGAGGCCATTGACTATTTTTTAAGGAAAACCGACCAATTGCAACCAGAACAAATTGTTTTTATCTTAGAAGGTATCCGTTTGATTTTAGAAAACAATTATTTTTATTTTAATGATGATTTTTACTTGCAACTTAATGGTAGTGCAATGGGAACCCGTTTTGCCAAGTCATACGCCAATCTCTTTATGTCTATGTATCATGATAATTTAGTTTGCTACAAGAGATACATTGACGATATCTTTTTTATCTGGAAAGGAGGAGAAAATATTTTACGGGAATTTTTAAACAAATTAGATCAGAACAACAGGGGAATTAAGCTTACAACGACATGGAGCAGTGAACACATTAACTTTTTAGACCTGAGCATCTACATTCAAGACAATACGATAAGAACCAAAACATTTTTTAAGACAGTCGATGCGAACAGTTTTATTGAGAAAACCAGCTGCCACTTACCTCAATGGCTAGATGGAGTACCTAAAGGACAGTTCCTACGTATCAGAAGGAACTGTACAGACCTCAGTGCCTACGATATACAGTCAAACAAACTGAAAGATGACTTTGTTGAAAAAGGATATGATACTCATACATTAGAAAAAAACAGATCTGAAGTAAGGAACCTGCAACAAAACGATCTATTAAAAAAGAAGAGAAGCAAACCTGTGGAGTCTACTCCAACGTACCCTTCATCTTCACTTACAATGCTCAGAACAGAATAGTCAGAAGAACCATAAGAAAATACTGGCCAATTTTACGAAAAGATCCGATATTGAAGGAATGCTTACCAGAAAATCCACGGATAATCTGCCGTGGCGTGAATAATTTAAAAATGAAACTCACGCATAAGCACACACAGAAGAACACCACACGATCCAATCATTTCAACATTCAAAAAGGTTTTCATCAATGCGGAAATTGTTTAAACTGCAGGAATACACGGAGTAAAAAACAAGTCATCACAACGTTAGACGGTATCACGGGGCCTATAGCAATCAAAGACGTAATTACCTGCTTTACAAAAAATGTGATATACCTATTGACCTGCCCATGCGGCCTGAAATATGTAGGAAGGACTACCAGACCACTTAATGTCCGCATACAAGAACACATCAGGAATATCAGAAATGGACTTGAAAATCACAGTGTCCCACTACACTTCAAATTAAAACATGCTCAGAACCCAGAAGGCCTAAAATTTATAGGAATAAAAAAAGTAGAAGTACCCTGGAGAGGTGGCAACTTCGAGAAAATAATTGGACAAACCGAAATGAGCATGATTTTTAAACTAGACACCATGCAGCCTCAAGGCCTTAATGCCGACTTCGAACTCTGCCACTTCCTCCAGTAATACCCCGACATTCTCCCCATATAAATGTAGACCACCTTACTCCTTTTAGTTCATCTGCTAAACAATCATGTACACCATTCTAGCCATAATCTATGTTTCTCCTTCGTTTTCATCCTCCCTATTAAATAACTATAGAATAAGCGCTCTTTGCTTGAGCCACTTCTATATATATTACGCTGCATACCTTTGTCTATATGGTAACATCGCTTCTACACAATATATGAGAAACCCTAGATGCCATATATTCTAATTTTTTATAAAAAAAATAAAATTAATAGAAAATTAATAAAAAAAATTATAAGTCTGATTTTAACCTCTCTTTCTTATTTTATCCATCAAGTTTTATTATGCATTGTACCCATTGTATTAATATATTTATACACCCTCTGTATATGGTATTGAGTATACCTTCATTCGCATTATATGGAATACCCACTGTATACCACTAAATGTGGAATTGTATTAACTTTAATTTAACAGCTAGGTCGCTGAGCTATCTGATCCCCATAAATATTCTGAACATTATCTCCATCAGGGACCCCTTTTTGCTTCCTTTTCCTTACAATTGTAATGGCTATTTCAGGCTATTTAGACCAGCATGGATCTCCAACCGCTCCATACACACACAGCGATGTGAAATACGAAGTGGAACGCAAACAACACGGTGGAACGCATAACAAAGATGGCCGCGACGCGGAATGATGATGCAATCGGCGTCACGTGATCGTGGCACCACATGGATCCGGAAGTCCACCTCTAATTATGTACAGACATTTCCCCTGCTCCTTAAATAAATAAGGGGCCCCTAAGAAGTCTCAGATCCCCCTATTCTGCATACCAAACGACTGAAGAAGGTGCTGGTTGCAGCGAAACACGTCTCGAACCCCCCCTCCCCCCATACTTTTATGCACTTTAAACTACTTATGTATTTGCACTATATTAAATTGTTTTACCTCACTCCTAGAGTTTTCAGTCTTTTTTACCTTTAATTTACCAGCCTTGATTTTGTAAAGTTTTAAGGGGCACCACAGGTACCTAACGAACCACGATCCGGTGCGGAGTAAGCAGCTAAAGAGGTTCAGGAGCTCACCGATAAGGAGCACCGCATGCGTAACAGTTGAGCCTGGATCATTTAAGGCTCTTGTATTGGTGAGTGTGATTCTTTCCCTTTCCTAATATATAACTGCAAGACTGGTATCATGCTATGAGAGGGGTGTATCTTCTCTATTCTTGTGTCCCCTGTTTGAGGTGAAATAAGAAGACCTCCTAAAGAAGGGCAGTGACCACCCTACACTTAGGCACAAGGCGCTTCACTCCAGAGCCTGGATTCAATTAGGCTCTGGAATCTGTAAGTGTGCAATTCTCTTATTTACCGTGAATTACACATATAGACGTTTTTGCACTATCATCTCCCCTTTTTATCTCCCATCTATATCTCCTGGTGCAGAGCCTATCAATACTACTAGAGGAACAGACACGTCCAAACAAGTTTGCTACATTTATGGAAGGGGTAATATTGACACTAATTTTGAGCACTTTTGTTGCATCACCCATCCACTTAGGAACTTGAAAACCAATAGCAAAGACTTTCTTGAACATTGGCAGACAGTTTTTTTTATGGACTATATTGGTTATTATAGCTAGAATCCTGATTTTCAAAATCGCACTGTTTTCCACCGTTGCTATTGCACTTTATTTCTACTGTATGTATAGACTGCTGTATTAGCATTTATACCCTTTGTGTATTGCATTTGCAATCTGTACTGTACACTGACAATCCCTATGGTACATGCAACTAGCCATCAATATATCACACAATAAGTAACCCTAATACTGCGCCACTAGATACCCTGTACTTTATCTGCTACTTTCATCCAAAGCCTGCATAAGTTTCACAATAATTTATCCAAAAAAAATCACTAAACTTTTTCTGCGTGTAGAAAATGTATCCTCTTTGTGATGAACTAGCCCAACACCCTCAGCCAGAAACAGGGGATCAGGACACTGTTATTCCATGAACTATGTGTTGTGCCGTTGCACCAACGATCCTGCCTTCTAGCTGACCGAAAATGACCTGTAAATAAAAGTGTTGATTGTGTATAGATGCCGTTTCAAATTTGCCGCCAAATTTTGAATCAGACCATCTGGTCCCGAATCGGCAACGCCCCGATGCGCCTTAAAGCCAATGATACCTGTGGGGGCGGGCATGGGGTTTTCAAATGTGGAGCGCGGGGAAAGTATAAATACAGATGTGTCCTTAATAAAAGTTGTCTCTTGGTTTGAGTTCATGCAGCTGCGTCTCGTGTCTCTGTTTGCCAAGCGTGCCTGACATCCCTCGTGGTTCAGCACCCCGGACGAAATACAATTCTATCATACGCCGCTGCTGCGCGATCCGAATACTCCTAGCCGACTGAACGTGTCCAGTTAACTACCGGGAAATCCGAGAATTCGTACCTTGCAACGTGTGGGCGTTTCGACCGCCGCACGATCCGACTCCTGCTGTCGAACGAATTAAGCTGTCTCTAGTGAGGGTGAGATCCGAACAGCTTGGTGCCGTGCCGCGATGTTTCTTCGACCGCTGGGCGATACGAATACCCAGACGATCGATCGTCAACTAACTCGCTAGTGGAAGATCCGAATCTTCGCAGAATCAAGCCGTTCCGATCTACGACCGTAAAGGTCTGCGTACAGATCCGTGGCCAGCTGCTCGAGACGCTGAGTGACACTTCTCAGTAGTCGGGCTAGGTACACAATCAAGGTCCCCTTGACTGCGTGGGTCATCCAGATCACAAAGACATACCCGGCCGCTCGAGACGCCGAGTGCCACAACCTTGGTAGTCGGGCCGGGGGAAGAATCAAAACGAAGGGGGAACACACCTGCAGATTAGAGCACACCCGCAGGCGGATGATAACATCAGGTTCCGTCAACACTGGTGGCAGCGGTGGATAGCTCTCTGCAATCCATACCATCGACTTCCCCGAAGCACCCATCATGGCAGTGTATGTCAATTATAAGCGAGACACCTTGCGGAACATGCTGGAAAACCGTGGTGGCACTCCAGGTTCTAAGAGTCGGGACACTTTAATAGAGGAGCTACAGCGATTGACCAAGATGCGGCGAACACAGCCCTACCGCCGACACCCCCCGTCATCGTCGCGACTGGAGTCGACGAAAGTACACTACAAAGGAAGTCCGGGAACGGGCCGCTTACTACGGAGCCGCCCCGACAGAAGCAGTGATGCAGCACCTGGTTCGAGAAATCTGCCAGGAGGAAAAACGAGAAAAGGAGCGTCAGCACGAGCTGCGATTGGCAGCGCTCCGTGAGACAAAGATTGAACATTTTACCTCTGACCCTTATCCCGTAGACCCCTGGGATGAGGAGTACAGCTCGACTGGAGCTTCACCCTGGAATTCTGCACCCCCCAGCGATACCCCGTACGGGACTTACAGCTCGACTGGAGCCTGTATTGGGGAACCCGCACAGCCCAGCGGACCTTGGATAGAGACTTACAGCCCGCCTGGAGTTACATCCGAGGACGCCACATTCCCCGTCGAGAACATGGAGGGCGAATTTCTGAGAAGACTGCAAGAGAGCCTGGATCAGTATTTCGGGTCCATGGTGGAGCCCACTGGACTTGAGTGGCGGGACGAGGTCCGCCAAGAACTTCAGGATGAGGCGCTGCCCCCTGAAAGAAATTGCGAGTTTTGGGAGCCCGAGATGTTCCCATGGGTCCCTATCGGGATCACAGTAGAGGAGCCGGCCCGGTCGGAAGAGGCACAGCAGGTGCCAAGTGTCCAGGATGGGCCGTGTGAGGGGCCCGAGGGGTCCCGGGAGGAAATGGTCCTCCCAAGCCCGCCAGAAGACACGGTGGCCGTGTCCGCGGGTCCAGCAGAAGAGCTGGCCACGGGGCAGAGTGCCGGTAGCCTCTGCCCACTCCCCGTCTGCCTGAGGAGCCGCAGGATTTCTCCGTGCTGGCGACCCCGCAGCCATCGTTCCCTGATCCCCTGGATGTCAGTGTTGCATCCCACCCCCAGCAGAAGAGCTGGCAACGGGGCAGAGCGCCGCTAGCCTCTGCCCACTGTCCGAATGCCCTGAGGCACAGTCAGGTTCACCCCAGCTGTTCGGCCCGCAGCCGTTGTTCTTCCCCGACCCCCCGCAAGTTGTGTCTGCATCCAACCCCCCAGTGGAAGAGCTGGCCACGGGGCAGAGCGCCGCTGGCCTCTGCCCACTCCCCGTCTGCCCTGAGGAGCCGCAGGATTTCTTCGTGCTGGCGACCCCGCAGCCGTTGTTCCCTGTTCTCCTGGATGTCAACGCTGCATCCAACCTCCCAGCGGAAGAGCTGGCAACAGGGCAGAGCGCCGCTGGCCTCTGCCCATTTCCCGACTGTCCTGAGGAACAACAGGGGTTTTCCGAGCCGGTGACCCCGCAGCTGTTGTCCTCACCCGACCCTCCGAAAGTTGTTTCAGAATCCACCCCCTCAGCAGCAGAGCTGCCAACGGGACAGAGCACCGCTGGCCTCTGCCCACTCGCTGCCGTATGCCTTGAGGAGCAGCCTGATTCACCCCGACGGCTTTGCTGGCCGCCATGGTACGTCCTTGGGATGGAGGAAACCATCTCCCACCAGGGGACACACACCCAGCTGACGCGCTGGCCGCAGGGCAGAGCCTGCTTCCGCTCTGCCCATTTCCACAGCCATTTGGCCCAGAGGCCCCGCGCAGCCACGATTTCCCTCTGCGGCTGGCCCAGGTACTCGGGGCGCGTGCAGTTAGCACCCGTTTTCCCCGGGTGCGAGATAGCCCCGGAGGGGGCACAGGGGGTGCTCCTCCCCGGCCACAGGACCCTTTTGCCGGAGGGGGTAACCCCAAACCCGCGTGGCCTCCACCCACTTGGTACGGCCGCAGGGCCAAATGGAGAAGCCTGGTGGCTCGGCCTCTCCCAACTGACTATGGACCTGAGAGCACCGACTTCCCGGTACGACCCGTTGGGGTCCAACCGGGTTCGTCGGACTTTGGGGAGGGGGAGGAATGTGATGAACTAGCCAACACCCTCAGCCAGAAACAGGGGATCAGGACACTGTTATTCCATGAACTATGTGTTGTGCCGTTGTACCAACGATCCTGCCTTCTAGCTGACCGAAAAATGACCTGTAAATAAAAGTGTTGATTGTGTATAGATGCCGTTTCAAATTTGCCGCCAAATTTTGAATCAGACCATCTGGTCCCGAATCGGCAACGCCCCGATGCGCCTTAAAGCCAATGATACCTGTGGGGGCGGGCATGGGGTTTTCAAATGTGGAGCGCGGGGAAAGTATAAATACAGATGTGTCCTTAATAAAAGTTGTCTCTTTGGTTTGAGTTCATGCAGCTGCGTCTCGTGTCTCTGTTTGCCAAGCGTGCCTGACATCCCTCGTGGTTCAGCACCCCGGACGAAATACAATTCTATCATACGCCGCTGCTGCGCGATCCGAATACTCCTAGCCGACTGAACGTGTCCAGTTAACTACCGGGAAATCCGAGAATTCGTACCTTGCAACGTGTGGGCGTTTCGACCGCCGCACGATCCGACTCCTGCTGTCGAACGAATTAAGCTGTCTCTAGTGTGGGTGAGATCCGAACAGCTTGGTGCCGTGCCGCCGATGTTTCTTCGACCGCTGGGCGATACGAATACCCAGACGATCGATCGTCAACTAACTCGCTAGTGGAAGATCCGAATCTTCGCAGAATCAAGCCGTTCCGATCTACGACCGTAAAGGTCTGCGTACAGATCCGTGGCCAGCTGCTCGAGACGCTGAGTGACACTTCTCAGTAGTCGGGCTAGGTACACATCAAGGTCCCCTTGACTGCGTGGGTCATCCAGATCACAAAGACATACCCGGCCGCTCGAGACGCCGAGTGCCACAACCTTGGTAGTCGGGCCGGGGGAAGAATCAAAACGAAGGGGGAACACACCTGCAGATTAGAGCACACCCGCAGGTGGATGATAACATCAGGTTCCGTCACACTCTTTTCATACAGGCTGCCGTCCCAAGCAGTTGTTTATGGATAGATTAAAGTTAAAGCATTTACTGTTATTTGAAATGTAATTTTTTTGTTTTTACATATTTCTATACATCCTAGAAATCCGCCACTTCACGGGAAGCTTATGGGGACCTCCTAGGAACGATATTTGAAGGAATTTTTCATTTTTATTTTTAACTCTTATTTCATGGAAAACTCACTGTCCCTTTAAAACCTTTTTTTTAAAACTTTTTGTCCTTGTTTCCTGTCCCCCAGGGCACTACCCGGACCCCCATACACCTTTTTTGGCAAATATCTAGCATATATGCTCTCTTGGAGGGAACTCTAAAAATAGAATTTTGAGTCCCATTGACTTGTATTGAGTTCGAGTTCGAGTTCATCCCTATTCTGCACCTGCCCCTGCAGAGCTGACAGAATTTCTGGACCGGTGTGGCTCCTGTCCCCTAAACAAACCAGCTCAAGCACAGATTAGCATAATTTTGCTTGAGCAATTGCGTAGCCCCTGACACGCGTCAGAGACACAGAAGGAGGAGGAGGAAGAGAGAGGTGGTGGTGGAGCAGACAGACCTCATACAAGCAGCTTTTTGTAGGCGTAGGGTGGATGAACAAGCTCCAGCACAGAGCCCCATCTTGGATCCGTCCCAGCTGCAATCAGAGTTACCCAGTGTGCCGTGAAGGAAATGTAACGACCCTGTCCATGCTTGCTGGACATCATGTCTAAAGTCACATGCACCTTGCTGCTGACTGCCTTAACCAATGAGTCGATAACATTGTCTTCCACTTGCTGGTATAGTGCTGGAATGGCCTTCCGTGAAAAGTAATGGCGTTTTGGAATATGCCACTGTGGTACAGCCCTTTCAGCAAATTCGTGGAAGGGAGCAGAGTCCACCAGCTGGAAAGGCAGCAGCTGCAATGCAAGTAATTTTGCTAAGCTGGCATTTAGACGCTGTGCTTGGGGATGGTTGGGACTATATTTTTTCTTACACTGCAGCAGCTGGGGCAACGTAATCTGACTGCGTAAATCTTCAGCTGATGGGATGCTGTCACATTGTGAGGAAGGAGCTGGTACATCATTACTGTAGCATCATCCCTGTCAGTGGAGGTTGTAGGCAACGACATGGCAGGACATACAGTGGGGGTAGAGACAGATGAGGAGGAGGAGGACCTACGCAAAGTTTTGCGCCAACTGGATGTGTGGCAGGTGGTCATGTCGCCTCAAGCAAGTGGTACCTAAGCGTCCGGTGTCTTTCCCACGCTTGAGCCTCATCTGACATAGATTACAAATAGCAACAGTGGGGTCTGTTGTACATTTCTTAAAGAACTCCCAGACAGCAGGGTTCCTGGATGTGTGCTTTGAGACAACAGCGCTCTGCACCTGAGCAGCTCTGACATCTGATGCCTTGGACTGGCTAGTGCTACGGTTGGTCATAGAGGATGTTGTGCCTCGTGTTTCTTGTGCCTCCTCCTCCTCACTTGACTCCCCTGTTCAATCAGGCACCCAGGTGGAGTCAGTGACCTCATCATCATTGTCATCATCACCCCCTATCTCCTCGTCACTGGAGCCAACTTGGCAGTATGCTGCAGCTACTGGGGCAACATGAGTGCCAGTTATTTGTGTGTCATCACTGGCACCCCCTTCCTCTAGGTTGATTATAATCCCTTCCTCAACCTTAGAGATTGAATCAGAGCACTGTACTTGCTGCGCATCCTCAAGCAGCATGTCACTGTCATTGTAGTCAAACAATTCAGCTGACTCCTCCGTGTGTGATAGCGAGGCTATGGCAGGAGTAGCTGTGGACATGGAGGCTGCATTAGATGCTTTGGCAGCTGAGGTGTGCTGTAAACCACTAGAAGCCTGGCTGGCAGAGGACTCGGAGGAAGAGGATGGCCTGGTTAGCCAATCCACTAAATCCTCTGTATGTTCCTGCTGCTTAAGACGACCAGCACCAGTTAGAAAGGATAAGTGTGCCGCTACAGAGGATGCACCACGTCCACCAGGACCAGAGGCAAAGCCTCCTGACACAGAGGCTGCTTGCCCTCTTATCTGTGTCTGGGAGCATCTGCCTGTCCTTTTTGGTCTTTCTGACATAGTGAGTGATATATAGATTAAATATACAGAACTCTGATTCAACTCTAGTATAAAGATTAAAGATTTCCAGAACTCTTTTATAACTCAGTGAGACACCATGATAGCTGGCAGCCAGTGACAAGACACAGATTACAATTCCCAGAAACCTCCTATAAATCAGTGAGACACCCTGATGGGTGGCAGTGACAAGACACAGATTACAAGTCTCAGAAACCTCCTATAAATCAGTGAGACCCCCTGATGGGTGGCAGTGACAAGACACAGATTAGAACAATTCCCAAATATTTTGCAGCAATTACTGACACCCAATATACTGCATGGCACTGGCTGTGACAAGACAAAGATCACCTCAATTCCCAAATATTTTGTAGAAATTACTGACGCCCAAAATACTGCGTGGCACTGGCTGTGACAAGACACAGATCACCTCAATTCCCAGATATTTTATAGAAATTACTGATGCCCAAAATACTTCATGCCACTGGCTGTGACAAGACACAGATAACCTCAATTCCCAAATATTTTGTAGAAATTACTGAGCCCCAAAATACTGCGTGGCACTGGCTGTGACAAGACATAGATCACCTCAATTCCCAAATATTTTGCAGAAATTAGTGACCCCCAAAATACTGCGTGGCACTGGCTGTGACAAGACAAAGGTCACCTCAATTCCCAAATATTTTGTAGAAATTACTGACACCCAAAATACTGCGTGGCACTGGCAGTGAGTCACAAGACACAGATCACCTCAATTACCAAATATTTATCAGATATAAGATCAATCTCCTCTGAAATCTCCTCTCAAACATGTGGAGAAGCACTGTGTGAAGCCTTAAATAGTTTGCTGTGGGAGCTAGCTCTGTGCGCCCATGATTGGGCAAAATTTGCCCAATCAGGTCCCTGAGCCGTGATTGGCATAGTCTTGAACCTGTGTTGCACCTGACCTGTGGTCAGGTGCAAGGCTGTAGCCAATTACAAGCTTCAGGCCAGTGGAAAAGTGCATTGTGGTCCATTGTGGTGCATTGTGGGCGAACACGCAGAAATATTCGTAGCTCGCGAACATGCGAACAGGCTATGTTCGATGCGAACTCCGAACCGATCGAACCGAAAAGCTCATCCCTAATCGGATCCTGCTCGGGTTTCTCCGTCGTGTTCAGCGGGGTTAATCCAGATGTTTTTGCAGGTTTTCGGCGTGCATTCGCCGGGTTTTGCTGTGAGTGTTCGGCAGGTTTTCGGTGGCTTATCCCTGCACTTCGATGGCCCTGTGGTGCTTGCTGAATACACTGAGGGTCGCTGAAATGGGATTGCCGAATCGGCCCGAATTGAAGAGAACGGAACGTGCAGTGACATTTCGATTCTTGAATAACCCTGTGTGTGTAACGTGTATTAATGAGTAGTGATGTGTGCTGCTTAGTAATGTATAGGTGTGCGTGTGACTATGTGTAATGTGGATCTAGGTGATATGATGCAAATGAACTTGCTCCTGCACTGATCTCGCCTCTATCTCTGTCGCTATCTGACTCGCTCTACTCACCAAAAACCACCAACCGCCCAGGACACTGTATCTGCCTAACAATAGAACAGACATACAGGGTTATTCGGAGACCGTGAAAAGCAGGAGAATGACTGGAGAATGACTGGAGAAGGAAAAATTCTAGGTCAAAATAGCCAAACCAGAAAAATTCTCCCTTTCATCTCACTTTCCAAATCCGCTATTTTGACTTAGAATTTTTCATTCTCCAGTCATTCTCCTGCTTTTCACGCTCTCTGAATAACCCTGATAGTCTCCGTTCGAAAATGGCTAACGCTATTTAGTACCTTGCCATAGGTGTGGTTTTTTAATAGAAATTATTTATTTATTTATTTATTTATTTGAAAAGGATTTTACCAGGAAGGATACATTGAGATTTCTCTCGTTTTCAAGTATGTCCTGGGATCGAGAACAATTGAGTGGTTAAATTAGGTGATTTTGGTGAAAAAAACGGCCAACACAAAATTTGTGTGCGATATGCGCATGTTTTTGTTTGCTAGTTCCGTCAAAAATTACGGCCACTGCCTTGTCTTCCTTCAAAACTTTAGTCTGTTGTTGTAAGGATATAAAGTCACCCAGCACGCAGACAAAACCCAGCAAGGCAAGGAAAACCCTAATCTGAGAAGCTGGTCCTTGATAATGGCCAGGTACTAATCAAAAAATACATAGAAGTACAGATCAGGGACAGGAGAGATATCGTAGTAATAAGCCAGAGGTCGGTACACAAGATAAACATATGCCAAGGGATAAACACAGAAATCACAGTCAAATATACAAGCCAGAAGTCAAACCAGAAAATCAAATGCAGGAGCTAGAAGACACGCGCTGAGGGCTAGAATAAACCACGTCAGGGTTCAGAGCACAGTCAGTGACTGATATTGAAAGGCCTAGGTCTCTGCTCAGGTACAGCATTCAAAGTGGCCTGATTCATAGACTGGCGCCCTCTCTGTTGGGGAGTCCGCACTGCAGGGGCACCAGCAGGCATGACAGTACCCCCCCTCCACGAGCGCCCTCAACTGTTCCTCGGACTGCAGGTTGTTAGAGGCTGTACAGCACTTAAGAACCACAATTGTCTCCCATTAGGTTTATGCGGCTGTCAAAGTCAATCTGTGTATATATGCTGCAGCAATAAAAAAACAAACCACAGCTTAGCCATTTTATTGTTTGGTATGTGTAGAATGTGTAACCATACTGTGCTGTATCTTTTTTTTCGTGCTGGTGTATTTTGTTTCGGCCAGAACTATCACATTTGCAGTTACCACCTGCTTTTCAAAGACGTTACAAAAATGCGTGCAAACATCATTCGTACAAAGTTGCGCAAAGATTGTAATACCATCCGTGTACCAGCGCACAAACGCATTTGCGCTGACAGTGTTAAGTATGGGATGCGCGCACGATTTTCGTTCGCGCAGTGTGACTCATGGTAGACGATTAAACGCATCGTTTGCGCGAATGTCGTAATACGACGTTCTGCGCAACAGGTTTTGCACTCGCGCATATGCGCGCACGCAAAACAAATGCGCTAGGAATGTAATAGGGCCCTGCATTGGTTGAGGTACAGGGTTGTCAGATGCAGCAGGGATAAACTCTGGAGACACACACGGCATTAACCTATTAGGTTGCGCTTTTGTTTTACACTAGTGATGGGCCGAACACCCTCGTGTTCGGTTCGCATTCGAACACGAACATTTGAAAAAGTTCGGATTCGAACGAGAACACGATTCGAACTCAATGCAAGTCAATGGGACTAGTACGTTCCGAATTTTAGAGTGCCCTGCAAGAGGGCATATATGCAAGATATTTGCCATTAAAAGGTGTATGGGGGTCTGGGTAGTGCCCTGGGGGACAGGAAACAAGGAAAAAAAGTAAAAAAAAACATTTTTAAAGGAACAGTGATTTTTCCATGATATAAAGGTTAAGAATAGGGATGAGCTGTTCGGGTTCGGACGGTTCGGGGTCTGACCCGAACTTAGCCTGTTCGAGCAGATCGCGAACCCCGAACATTTCCGGGTGTTCGCCGCTTGTTCGACCACAATGGACCACAATGCATTTTCCCACTGCCTGAAGCTCCTAATTGGCTATAGCCTTGCACCTGACCACAGGTCTGGTGCAAGACAGGTTCAACAGTATGCCAATCACCGCTCAGAGTCCTGATTGGGCAAATTTTGCCCAATCATGGGCTCACAGAGCTAAGTCCCGCAGCACACTATATAAGGTTTCAAAGCAGCGCTTTCTGCTCGCATTTCAGAGGAGATTTCAAAGAAGATAGTTGTGTGTGTTGTTACTGCCGGTCTGCCACGCTACTGGGGGGGTCTGGAGGGGTCTCATTTCGACCAAATATCAGGGAATTTAGGTGATGTGTGTCTTGTCATTGTGCCAGCAAGTTTTTTTGGGGGTTTACAACTTTATTTAAAACATTTGTGAATTGAGGTGATTTTCTGGGTCTTGTCACTGTGCCAGCAAATCTTTTTGGGGCTCACTAATTTCTTTAAAACACTTGTGAATTAAGGTGATCTGTGTCTCGTCATACAAAAAGTACCACGCTGTATTTTTGGGCTCACTAATTTCTTTAAAACACTTGGGAATTAAGGTGATCTTCTGTCTCGTCACACAGCCAGCAATTTTTTTTGGGGCTCACTAATTTCTTTAAAACACTTGGGAATTAAGGTGATCTTCTCTGTCTCGTCACACAGCCAGCAATTTTTTTTGGGGCTCACTAATTTCTTTAAAACACTTGGGAATTAAGGTGATCTGTGTCTCGTCATACAAAAAGTACCACGCTGTATTTTGGGGCTCACTAATTTCTTTAAAACACTTGGGAATTAAGATGATCTGTGTCTCGTCATACATACAGTACAACGCTGTATTTTGGGGTTCACTAATTTCTTTAAAACATTTGTGAATTAAGGTGATCTGTCTCTTGTCACTGGGTGCCAGCTATCAGTGTGTCTCACTGAGTTATACCAGAGTTATTTAAATCTTTATACCAGAGTTGAATCAGAGTTCTGTATATATCACTCACCATGTCTGAAAGAACAAAAAGGACAGGCAGACGCTCCCAGCCACAGATAAGAAGGCAAGCAGCCCCTGTGTCGGGAGGCTGTGTCTCTGGTCGTGGTGGACGTGGTGCATCCTCTGCAGGGGCACGCTTGTCCTTTCTAACTGGTGCTGGCCGTCTTAAGCAGCAGCAACATACAGAGGACTTGATGGATTGGCTAACCAGGGCATCCTCATCCTCCGAGTCCTCTGCCAGCCAGGCTTCTAGTGCTTTACAGTCCACCTAAGCTGCCAAAGCATCTAATGCAGCCTCCATGTCCACAGCTACTCCTGCCGTAGCCTCGCTATCACACACGGAGGAGTCAGCTGAATTGTTTGACTACAATGAGAGTGACATGCTGCTTGAGGATGCGCAGCAAGTACAGTGCTCTGATTCAATCTCGGAGGTTGAGGAAGGGAGTATAATCAACCTAGCGGAAGGGGGTGCCAGTGATGACACACAAATAACTGGCACACATGTTGCCCCAGCAGCTGCAGCATACTGCCAAGTTGGCTCCAGTGACGAGGAGATAGGGGGTGAAGATGACAATGATGATGAGGTCACTTACTCCACCTGGGTGCCAGATCAAACTGAGGAATTAAGTGAGGAAGAGGGGGAGGAGGAGACACAGCAAACACAAGGCACAACATCCTCTGTGACCAACCGTAGCACTAGCCAGTCCAAGGCATCACATGTCAGAGCTGCTCCGGTGCAGAGCGCTGTTGTCTCAAAGAACACATGCAGGAACTCTGTCTGGGAGTTCTTTAAGAACTGTGCAGCAGACCCCACCGTTGCTATTTGTAATCTACTGTATGTAAGAGGAGGCTGAAGCGTGAGATAAACACCGGACACTTGGGTACCACGTGCTTGAGGCGACATATGAACAAGTGCCACACATCACGTTGGGGCAAAACTTTGCGTAGGTCCTCCTTCTCATCTGTCTCTACCCACACTGTATGTCCTGCCATGCAATTGCCTACAACCTCCACCGACAGGGATGATGCTACAGTAATGGATGTACCAGGTCCTTCCTCACAATGTGACATAATCCCAGTAGCTGAAGATTTACGCAGTCAGATTACGTTGCCGCAGCTGCTGCAGCGACAGAAAAAATATAGTCCAAACCATCCCCAAGCACAGCGTCTAAATGCCAGCTTAGCAAAATTACTCGAATTGCAGCTGCTGCCTTTCCAGCTGGTGGACTCTGCTCCCTTCTGTGAATTTGCTGAATGTGCTGTACCACAGTGGCAGGTTCCAAAACGCCATTACTTTTCACGCAAGGCCATTCCAGCACGTGTAAGACAATGTTATCCAGTCATTGGGAAAGGCAGTCAGCAGCAAGGCTCCTCCTCCTCCTCCCTCCCTCCTCCTCCTCCTCCCTCACAACACAGAGGGGTTACTGTATGATGATACTTGATGGCCTGCCATTAAAGGCACAATATCTGGGTGCACTGATGCCCATTACCACCAGATCAAAAACCTTTCAATATAGGACCGCATGGCCCACCCCTGCACTTTTCCACCATAACACAGAGGGGTTACTGTATGATGATACTTGAAGGCCTGGCATTAAAGGCACAATATCTGGGTGCACTGACGCCCATTACCAGATCAAAAACGTTTCAATATAGGACCACCTGGTCCACCACTGCACTTTTCCACCATAACACAGAGGGGTTACTGTATGATGATACTTGCTGGCCTGGCAGTCTTGCACCAAAGGCAGAATATCTGGGTGCACTGATGCCCATTCCCAGATTCATATCTTTTTAATATAGGACCGCATGGTCCACCCCTGCACTCTTCCACAATACCACACAGGGGTTACTGTATGATAACACTTGCATGTCTGGCACTAAAGGCACAATATCTGGGTGCACTGCCATTGACGCCTGTATCAGATTCATATCCTCAGAGGGGTTACGGTGTGACGGCACTGTTGCCGACGCTAAAAGCCCAATTTTAAAGCACCTATTGTTACTTTCATCCAAAGCCTGCATAAGTTTCACAATAATTTAGCCAAAAAAAACACTAAACTTTTTCTGCGCGTCCTAAAATGTCTTTTCATACAGGCTGCTGCCCCAAGCAGTTGTTTATGGATAGTTAAAAGGAAAAGCATTTATCGTCATATGAAACGTCATTTTTTTGTTTTTAAGTGTTTCTATACAACCTAGAAATCCGCCACTTCACGGGCAGATTATGGGGACCTCCTAGGCACGATATTTGAAGGAATTGTTCGTTGTTTTTTTTTAACTCTTAATTCATGGAAAACTCACTGTCCCTTCAAAAACATTTTTTTTTTACTTTTTGTCCTTGTTCCCTGTCCCCCAGGGCACTACCCGGACCCCCATACACCTTTTATGGCAAATATGTAGCATATATTGGAGGGCACTCTAAAAAAACCAAATTTTCAGCCCCATTGACTTGCATGGGGGTTCGGGTTCGGTCCCGAACAAATGGGAAGTTCGGGTTCGGGCTCGAACCGAACTCGGGGGGTGTTCGGCTCATCCCTAGTTAAGAATAAAAACGAAAAATTCTTTCAAATATCATGCCTAGGATGTCCCCATAACCTGCCCGTGAAGTGGCGGATTTGTAGGATGTATAGAAACATTTAAAAAGAAAAAAATGACATTTCAAATGATTTTCCTTTAATCTATTCATAAACAACTGCTTGGGGAGGCAGTCTGTATGAAAAGAGGAGACGTTTTAGGACACGCAGAACAAGTTTAGTGATGTTTTGGGCTAAATTATGGTGAAACTTATGCAGGCTTTGGATGAAAGTAACAACAGGTGCATTAAGATTGATCCTTTGGTGCCAGCTAGTGCCTTCACAATGTAACCCCTCTGAGGCATTGTGGAAGAGTGCAGGAGTGGACCCTGTCATCAAACATTAAAATGATATGAATCTTGTACACGCATCAGTGCACCCAAATATTGGGCCATTGGTGCCAGCAAGTGCCTTCACAACGTAACCTCTCTGAGGTATTGTGGAAGAGTGCATTGGTGGAGGTATTGGGAATGCAGAAGAGATCCCCGATCTATTCCGTTATGTCAGCATCAGGGGATTGATAGCTGCTGATCCAGGACTGATTCATTTTTATAAATGTAAGCCGGTCTACAGAGTCGGTGGACAGACGCACTCTTTTATCTGTGACAAAACCTCCAGTGGCACTGAACGTCCTTTCAGAAAGCACGCTGGATGAAGGGCAACCTAGTAGCTGCATAGCATATTGGCTAAGTTCTGGCCAGTGATCCAATCTCAACACTCAGTAAGCCAGTGGATCATTGGCTGTAAAGGTATCCAGGTCTGCCCTTGCACCTAGGTAGTCCTGCACCATATGGTGAAGATGCTGGCAATGGGTGCCTACATTTGACGTCTATGGGCGTCGTGGACTAAAAAAATTGGAAAATGCATCAGTCAAGCGGCCCACTTCACCGCTCTTCCTCTGATCAACCGCAGCCTCAGAAGCACCTGTGTCATCACTTGGTAACCTACCAGTGCCTGGAAAGGTGTTACACAAGTGTCGCTTTAGAGCGTCCTCAAGTTTTTTCATCCTGTCCTCCCTCTGTGAGGGCAGGATGAGCTCTGCAACCTCACCCTTGTATCGTGGATCAAGAAGGGTTGCCAACCAGTAATGATCCCTCTCCTTGATAGCACGAATCCTGGGGTCCTTTAGCAGGCTTTGCAGGATAAGGGAGCACATGCAGCGAAGGTTGGAGGTGGCATTACCTTCCGAGTGTTCCTGGTCGCTAGGGATGAGC
This sequence comes from Leptobrachium leishanense, assembly GCA_009667805.1. Classification (NCBI taxonomy): domain Eukaryota; kingdom Metazoa; phylum Chordata; class Amphibia; order Anura; family Megophryidae; genus Leptobrachium; species Leptobrachium leishanense. Next base: position 204,430,562 of record CM019067.1, on the reverse strand, counting down.
CGAACACCCCCCGAGTTCGGTTCGAGCCCGAACCCGAACTTCCCATTTGTTCGGGACCGAACCAGAACCCGAACCCCCATGCAAGTCAATGGGGCTGAAAATTTGTTTTTTTAGAGTGCCCTCCAAGAGGGCATATATGCTACATATTTGCCATAAAAGGTGTATAGGGGTCCGGGTAGTGCCCTGGGGGACAGGAAACAAGGACAAAAAGTTTTAATAAAACGTTTTTAAAGGGACAGTGAGTTTTCCATGAAATAAGGGTTAAAAATAAAAATGAAAAAATCCTTTAAATATCGTGCCTAGGAGGTCCCCATAACCTGCCCGTGAAGTGGCGGATTTCTAGGATGTATAGAAATATGTAAAAACCAAAAAATGACATTTCAAATGACGGTAAATGCTTTTCCCTTAATCTATCCATAAATAACTGCTTGGGGCGGCAGTCTGTATGAAAAGAGGAGACATTTTCGGGCACGCAGAAAAAGTTTACTGATTTTTTGGCGGTGAAAAGCAGGAGAATGGAAACTTCTAGACCAAAAAGTTGATTTGGAAAGTGAGATAAATGGGAGAATTTTTCTGGTTCGGCTATTTTGCCCTAGAATTTTCCATTCTCCAGTCATTCTCCTGAGTTTCACCTTTCTCTGAATAACCCTGTCAGGGTTATTCAGAGAGCGGTAAAGAGCAGGAGAATGACTGGAGAATGGAAAATTCTAGGTCAAAATAGCCGAACCAGAAAAATTCTCCCATTAAGGCTAGGGACAGATGAGCGCATTTTCTGCGGCCACCGTAAAAATGTACGTCGATGCGTGCGCACGCATTTTTTCACGGAATACGCTTAAGTGGTCAGACGATGCGCAATTCTGGACGTATTTCATGACGGTGGGGTAAAAAAAAAAGAGAAAAATCAGATGAATCTAATCAATTGAGAAATGAAAAAATAAGGGCAAGGGTTATAAAAAGCCGTTTTGGGGATGGTGGCGTTTTTCAAAGATGGATCCTGCACATGTCTTTGTGTTTGGTGCGATGGGGTACCTGTACCTTAAGAGGAAGAGAAAGCGGCGAACCTGGGTTCATGAAATCAACGCTGCCAGACCCACGCATGGACACTTTGTGACGCTGTACAGGCCACTGCGAGAGAGGGACCCCGTGAAGTTCTTCAACTACATGCGGATGTCCATCGCCTCCTTTGATGAACTGTTGTCGCGGGTACGGGAGCCGCTGACCAAGAGGGACACCAACATGCGGCCCGCCATACCACCGGAGGAGATGATAGTCATCACTTTGAGGTACGTACTGTCACACACCTGCATACATGACATCGCTGCCAGTCACCTGACATGAGTGCATCATGTCTGTAGTCACATGCCCACTGTTACATGCACACACACACACACACGGGCATCACATCACACGTACATAATCATAAATGACTCCGACAACAATGTAGAAAAATAATAATATAATATGAAATAAAACAGTAATATATTCTGGACATATATTACAACTCGTTAAGAAGGTCAGGATATATAAAACATCAAAACAAATAACACATAACAAAAACCAAACTAAATAATATTTATGACATGCATCACAGTTGCTGATACCGCGGAGCATCTGGGTCATGAGGGCCGGTGGTGTGGCTACAGCTGGACCCCGACTCCGTGTGTGGCCTGGCTCCAGGGGGCATGGCTGGGCGCGGTGGACAGCACCTCACTGGAGACGGAAGATCCACTGGCGGATTGTGGCACAGCATGGTAGGCGGCTGCGTGATGGGGACGGGAAAGGATGTCCTCCAATATTCCAGGGATCTGTGCCGGTACTCCATCTTCTCTGCCTCGCTCATCCTGTTGAGGAGGAGCATACATGCATTGAAGAAGGACATGTCCACAGAGTCCGCAAGCATGCAGCGTTGGTGTGCATGGGTGGTCTGAGCCTCCATGAACGTGACCATGGCCTGCTCCAGGTCTGCAGCTTGTGCCCTCCTCTTCTGGCCAGGTCTGGTGCTGACCGTGGTTGCGGTACCTGCCACCTGTGGTGTCTCCGAATCCTCCTCCATTTGCGACTCAGCACCACCCCGGTTCTCCTCCTCCTGGCAGCTGGCAGAACCTCCTGGCACCATTTGTTGTACCTGTGTGCCAGAGGTCGATGGCTGGTCCATGCTGCTGACACTCCTGCGCGGCTCCTGGGTCCTGCGGAGGAACGATAGTTGGTCGGCATATATGTACCCCCGGACCTTTTTCGCACCAGCTCCAGAGCGCGCAGCCATGGCCTGCTTCTTCTGGACGCGCATGTAGTTGTCGCGTACTGTGCGCCATTTGTTCATCGCCTCTTGTGCTGAAAAACATGATGAGAGTGACATTAGCTTGTGTTCATGGTATGTGATCATATTCAAACATTTTTGTTTTGTCTTCTAGGTATCTCGCTAGTGGGTGCAGTTTGAAGGATCTGCATTATAGCTTCCGCGTTGGCAGATCAACAGCTGGTGAGATCGTCCGCAAGGTGTGCCAAACCATATGGGAGACCATGAAGGGCGAATGTTTGCCAAGACCGACACATACGGCATGTCTAGAAATTGCAGCAGGATTCTGGGAGAGAGCCAACTTTCCAAACTGCCTTGGAGCCGTGGATGGCAAACATGTCCGCATAGTGAAGCCACCGCACAGTGGCTCACTGTATCAGAATTATAAACATTACTTTTCTATAGGCCTACTGGCGGTGTCAGATGCCAACTATAATTTTGTGTATGTGGATGTCGGTTCATACGGCAAGGACTCTGACTCCACATTGTTCAGGAACTCCACACTGTGGAATGAAATTGAGAGTGGGACCCTGCACATACCCAGACCCGCACCATTGCCTGGCAGTGACGTGGCAGTCCCCTATGCCTTCGTGGGTGACGAAGCATTCGGACTATCCACACACCTCCTAAGGCCCTACTCAGGGACACACCTGACTGTGAAGAAGCGGGTGTTTAATTATAGGCTGTCGCGGGCGAGACGGTATGTGGAGTGTACCTTTGGCATACTGACCAACAAGTGGAGGATTCTACATAGACCGCTGGATGTGAATGTGGACTTCTGTGTGGACATAGTGAAATGCTGTTGCATGCTACATAATTATGTGCGGGCCAGGGATGGTTTTAATTTTGACGATACCCTCACAGTTGTCGGTCTTGTGGATGATGTGAACTATGACATCATAGCTGTGAATAGATACAGCAACAGGTATCGCGATGCTCTATCTAATTATTTCATCAGTGATGCAGGTGAGGTGCCCTGGCAGCTGGGGAGCATTTGAGTTTCACATCAATGATTACATTTGTTTGTTTATTATTATTATTGTGATTTACATTTATGGGATTATGAATAAAATAATATTATACTCACTCTGTATGTGCTGCTCTTTCTCGGACCACATATCATAATCCGGGTACACCTGACGGGACACCTCCACCCATGCGCTCGCCTTCTTCCCCTTGTCCTTATACCTCTCGCAGGCCGTATCCCAGATCCCTGGATGCTCCCCCACAGCGCTGATGAGCCTCTCGACGTCCATCTCTGGTCCAGACATCCTTCACAGTCGCAGGTACTCACCAACGCAATTCTGGGGAATTCCGGCTGTTTGAGCGTTATGTAGGCCGCACACTAGCAGCGTCTGACGTCTCCTAATCACGCACACACGCTGCCATGCGGCCGCCGCGCACTTTGTACGTCAGTAGCAGCGGTTTCACGTTCTGATAAAAATGCGTTCATTTGCCGGTTGCGTGGTGTCGGCGCACTTTTGTACGCACGTACTGCGTATATTGGCCGTCATTGGCCGTTATGTGCTGCTACTGCCGCAGTGATTTAGTGCGCCTGCACGCGCGTTCCGACTGCCCCACTCTGACCCTAGCCTTAATCTAGGGTCAGACTAGCGAATTTTTAACGTGTGTTTAGGCGCACTTAATCACGGCCGCACTAGCAGCAAATGACAGGCAATGACGGCCAATATACGAAGTACGGTCGCACGAAAGTCCGGCTGCGCAAAGCAAGTGGAAAATGAACGCATTTTTTCGAGAACGCAGAACCGCTAGTACGGATGTACAGAGTGCGCTGCGTCCACTAGCGGCATGTGTGCGTGATTTGGAGACGTCAGACCCTGCTCATGTCCGGCCAACATAACGTCCAGACACCCAAAGTTTCCTGGTTTGGATCCGTAAAAAATCACGCACAAAAATGCGCATCGTTTGACCGTTTTCGCGCAATCCGTGAAAAAATACAGCAATGCGTTCGGACGCACTTTTTGACGGTCGCTGCGAAAAATGCATTAGTCTGACCCTAGCCTTATCTCACTTTCCAAATCGGCTATTTGGTCCAGATTGTTCTCTTTTCCTGCCATTCTCCTGGTTTTCACCTTTCTCTGAACAACCCTGAGAGAGAGGTGAAAGCCAGGAGAACTGGCAAGAGAAGAGAACAATCTAGACTAAATAGCCGATTTGGAAAGTGAGATAAAAGGGAGAATTTTTCTGGTTTGGCTATTTTGACCTAGAATTTTCACTTCTCCAGTTATTCTCCTGCTTTTCTGCGCTCTCTGAATAACCCTGTGAATGTTTAATCCCGAGGTGAAAAATAACATTGCTTTAGATTTTTTTCAAACACCAGTTAAATGCAGCATATTAGTATGTTTTAGGGAAATTAATTCTCAAATCTCAATCAGAAGCAGACACCAGACACCACCCCACCCTCAGTATATTGTACAATGTATCAAATTGATTACCAGACTAAAAACACCTGGTGTTATGCCCGTTTGTGAACAGAGGTCATTTAGAGTTGATAATCTTTCCACGTACACATTAGTTTTTAATTCAATATCTAATAAACCGTTGCTTATAATATTCTGCAGTAAAGAGTCTCTTTATTTCTAGATTTTTTAGTATTTTTTAAGCATTTTCTATACTTTTTTCAAAATTTCTTTTTTTTTTGAACCCGAACCAAACACGCCCAAAAAGTTCGAAATTCACGAACTTTCGAACTGCCAAAGTTCGGGTCGAATTCCGAACCGTCCGAACCCGAACAGCTCATTCCTACTGGTCGCTAAAGATGACCGTATCGTGCACTACCTCCTCCCAGCCACGTACTAGTCCTTGGGTTTCTGGGGACACAAAACCCTCCCTTGAGGAATCCCCACCTTCAATGCCCCCACAACTTAAATATTCCTCATCCTCCTCCAGTCTGATCTGAGGACCCGCAGGAATGCTGTCTGCATAAAGACTGGCGCTTTGAGAGTTTGGGAAGTTCTCCTCTTCCTCTCGCTGCTCTGCCTTTAGTGCCACATTCATAATTACCCGCAAAGTGTGCTCCAGCAGATACACTAAAGGAGTTGTGTCACTGATGCATGCACTGTCCCTACTCACCATCCTCATTGCCTCCTCAAATGGTGACATTACAATGCATGCATCCTTGATCATCAGCCACTGCGGGGGGCGGAAACAAGTTGACCTGAACCTGTCCTTGTGCCATACTCACACAGGTACTCATTGATGGCCCTCTGCTGCTTGTACAGATGCTGCAGCATTGCCAATGTCGAGTTCCACCTGGTGGGCATGTCACAGATCAGACGGTTTGTGGGAAGGTGGAATTCTCTTTGAATTTCTGCCAGGCGAACACTTTCTGGGAATGACCATCTGAAGTGGCTGCAGACTTTTCTGGTCTGGCTGAGAAGCTCTGCCAGCCCCTGGGTACCTGGTTAGGGAGCGCTGTACCACCAGATTTAGGAAGTATGCTATGCATGGTACATGCGTCAACTTACCCAGGCGTAGGGAGGAGAGAAGGCTGCTGACATTATCACAGATGACCATTCCCAGCTTTAGCTGGCGTGGTGTTAACCATCTCTGCGCCTGTCCCTGCAGAGCTGACAGAATTTCTGGCCCAGTGTGGCTCCTGTCCCCTAAACAAACCAGCTCAAGCACAGTATGGCATCTTTTTGCTTGAGTCATTGCATAGCCCCTGCCACGCATCGGTTTAACTGCCACTTTGCCAGAGACAGAGAAGGAGGAGGCAGAGGTGGTGGAGCAGACAGACCTCATATAAGCAGCTTTCTGGAGGAGTGGTGGATGAGCAAGCTCCAGCACAGAGCCCTGTCCTGGATCCCTCCCAGCTGCAAGTAGAGTTACCCAGTGTGCCGTGAAGGAAATGTAATGGCCCTGTCCATGCTTGCTGGATCACGTGTCTAAAGTAATGTGCACCTTGCTACTGACTGCCTTTCCCAATGGCTCGATAACATTGTCTTCCACTTGCTTGTATTGTGCTGTAATGGCCTTCTGTGAAAAGAAATGGCGTTTTGGATCCTGCCACTGTGGTACAGCACATTCGGCAAATTCACGGAAGGAAGCAGAGTCCACAAGCTCGAAAGGCAGCAGTTGTAATGCGAGTAATTTTGCCAAGCTGGCATTTAGACGTTGTGCATGTGGATGGTTGGGACAATATTTTTCCTTCCGCAGCAGCAGCTGGGGCAATGAAATCTGACTTCATAAATCTGCTGCTGATGGGATGCTGGCAGATTCAGAGGAAGGACGTGGTACACCCATTACTGTAGCACCATCCCTGTCAGTGGAGGTTGTAGGCAATGACATGGCAGGACATATAGTGGGGGTAGAGACAGATGAGGAGGAGGACCTATGCAAAGTGTTGTGCCAACGGGATGCGTGGCAGGTGTCACCTTAAGCACGTGGTACCCATAGCAATGCTGCAGTCTGCTGCACATGTCGTGAAGAACTCCCAGACAGCAGAGATCCTGGAGGTGTGCTAAGAGACAACAGTGCTCTGCACCTGTGCAGCTCTCACATCTGATGCCTTGGACTGGCTACGGTTGCTCATAGAGGACGTTCTGCCTCATTTTTGTTGTACCTCCTACTCCTCCTCCTCCCATCACTCCTCTGTTTGATCAGGCACCCAGGTGGAGTCAGTGACCTCATTATCGTCATCACTCCCTATTCCTCATCACTGGAGCCAACTTGGCAGTGTGCTTCAGCTGCTGGGGGAACATGAGTGCCAGTTCTTTGTGTGTCACTGGCACCTCCTTTCTCTAGGCTGATTATACTCCCTTCCCTTCAGAGTTTGAATCAGAGCACTGGAGTTGCTGCGCATCCTCAAGCAGCACGTCACTGTCACTGTAGTCAAACAATTCAGCTGACTCCTTTATGTATGATAGTGAGGCTATGGCAGGAATAGCTGTGGATATGAAGGCTGAATTAGATGTTTTGGCAGCTGAGGTTGACTGTAAACCACTACAAGCCTGGATGGCAGAGGACTCAGAGGATGAGAATGGCCTGGTTAGCCAATCCACCAAATCCTCTGTGTGTTGCTGCTGCTTAAGATGGCCAGCACCAGTTAGAAACAAGGACAAGCGTGCCCCTGCAGAGGATGCACCACGTCCACAACGACCAGAGGCACAGCCTCCCGACACAGCCTCCCGACACAGAGGCTGCTTGCCCTCTTATCTGTGTCTGGGGGCGTCTGCCTGTCCTTTTTGGTCTTTCTGACATGGTGAGGGATATATAGATTGAAGATATACAGAACTCTGATTCAACTCTGGTATAAAGATTGGAGATATGCAGAACTCTGATTCAACTGTGTTATGTAGATTAAATATATTCAAAACTATGCTATAACTTAGTGATACACCCTGTCCCTGATAGCTGGCAGTGCCAACACACAGATGCCAATTTCCAGAAAACAGATACAACTCAGTGATACAGCCTGTCTGATAGCTTTTGCAGTGCCAACACACAGATTCCAATTTCCAGAAAGCAGATATAACTCAGTGATACAGTCGGTCCCTAATAGCTGGCAGTGCAAAGACAGAGATTCAAATTTCCAGAAGTATGCTATGCCTCAGTCATACACCCTTATAGCTGGCAGTGCCAAGACAGAGATTCAAATTTCCAGAAATCAGTTATAACTCAGTGATACAGCGTGTCCCTGATAGCCGGCAGTGCCAAGACAGAGATTAAAATTTCAAGAAGTATGCTATGCCTCTGTCATACACCCTTATAGCTGGCAGTGCCAAGACAGAGATTACAATTTCCAGAAAGCAGATATAAATCAGTGATACAGCCTGTTATGCAACAAACAATCTCCTCTCCTCTCTGATTCACTCCTGCAACAAACACACGCTGGGGCTGCAGGGAAGCTTAATATAGTGTGCTGCGGGACCTAGCTCTGTGAGCCCATGATTGAGCAAAATTTGCCCAATCAGGACTCTGAGCCCTGATTGGCATAGTCTTGCACCTGGCTTGCACCTGACCTGTGGTCAGGGTGCAAGGGTGTAGCCAAATACAAGCTTCAGGCCAGTGGAAAAGTGCATTGTCGTTCATTGTGGTGCATTGTGGATGAACACACGGCGAACAGGTGGAAATGTTCGATGTTCGCCGAACGGGCAATGTTCGAATTGAACTCATGTTCGGATCGAACCGCCAGCCCATCTCTAGTACCCAAGCGGCTGATGTTTCTCCCACGCTTGATCCTATTCAGACATAGCTTACAAATAGCAACGCTGCGGTCTGCTGCACATGTCGTAAAGAACTCCCATACAGCAGAGTTCCTGGAAGTGTTCTTTGAGACAACAGCGCTCTGCACCTGAGCAGCTCTGACATCTGATGCCTTGGACTGGCTACGGTTGCTCATAGAAGACGTTGTGCCTCATTTTTGTTGGGCCTCTTCCTCCTCCTCACTTGACTCCTCTGTTCGATCAGGCACCCAGGTGGAGTCAGGGGGTTATGATGATGATAAGGTCACAATCTCCTCGCCACTAGAGCCAACTTGGCAGTATGCTGCAGCTGCTGGGGGAACATGAGTAGGGATGAGCCGAACGCCCCCGTGTTCAGTTCGACTTCAAACTCGAACAATTTCAAAAGTTCGAGTTCGAACACGATCCAAACTCAATGTAAGTCAATGGGACCCGAACGTTTGATTTTTAGAGTGCCCTCCAAGGGGACATATATGCTAGATTTTGCCATAAAAGGTGTATGGGGGTCCAGGTAGTGCCCTAGGGCAGTGGTCCCCAACCCTGGTCCTCAGGGCCCACTAACAGGCCAGATTTTGCAGATCACCATGGGGAAAAGCAGACTGAATCCTGCAATCACTGAGCAGCAAATCATAGCACCTGTGCTGTGCTTCAGATATCTGGCAAACCTGGCCTGTTAGTGGGCCCTGAGGACCAGGGTTGGGGACAGGGCCGGCGCTAGTGTAAGGCAGCACAGGCGGCTGCCTTACTATTCTGGCTTTCTGCCAGTTGAGGGGCGGAAAAATCTGGACCACCCAGCCTTGCAAGGATCGGGCACAAGGTTTCCCATTTACTCGGCAGCGTGTGGGATCCCACTCCCACACGCTGCACCGGAAGTAAAGGCCCTGCGGGGGGGGGGTGCAGAGGAGGAGGAAGACGAGGCTGCCAGACCACAGCTCACATGGGAAGATGCTGGCCCCGCCCGTCCACCCCCTTCCTCCTCACAGCAGCTAGCAGAGCCTCCCTCCCCTGCTCCTGTGCAGGAAGTGTCCAGCACGTGCAGGGTGGGGGGAGTGGAGAGAGACCAGCTGAGCGATGTAACCATGGAGGCAGCCAGGGATTTGAATCCTAGGGTAAGTAGCAAGCAGGGGGTGTGAGTATGGGGGTGAGCATGGGGAGGTGGGTGTGTAAGCATGGAGTGTGTGTCTGTGTGTGTGAGCATGGGTGAATGAGAGCATTGGGTGTGTGTGAGCATGGGGAGGTGGGTGTGAGCATGGGGAGGTGGGTGTGAGTATGGGGGTGGGTGGGTGTGAGTATGGGGGTGGGTGTGTGTGTGCAGGGGTGATGTATGTGTGTGTGAGCAGGGGTGATGTATGTGTGTGTGAGCAGGGGTGATGTATGTGTGTGTGAGCAGGTTTGATGTGTGAGCAGGGGTGATGTTTGTTTGTGTAAGCAGGGGTGATGTGTGAGCAGGGGTGATGTGTGTGAGCAGGGGTGATGTGTGTGAGCAGGGGTGATGTGTGTGTGAGCAGGGGTGATGTGTGCGTGTGAGCAGGGGTGATGTGTGCGTGTGAGCAGGGGTGATGTGTGCGTGTGAGCAGGGGTGATGTGATGTGTGAGCAGGGGTGATGTGTGTGTGTGAGCAGGGGTGATGTGTGAGCAGGGTGATGTGTGAGCAGGGGTGATGTGTGAGCAGGGGTGATGTGTGCAGGGGTGATGTGTGAGCAGGGGTGATGTGTGAGCAGGGGTGATGTGTGAGCAGGGGTGATGTGTGAGCAGGGGTGATGTGCGCGTGTGAGCAGGGTGATGTGCGCGTGTGAGCAGGGGTGATGTGCGCGTGTGAGCAGGGGTGATGTGTGCGTGTGAGCAGGGGTGATGTGTGTGTGTGAGCAGGGGTGATGTGTGCGTGTGAGCAGGGGTGATGTGTGCGTGTGAGCAGGGGTGATGTGTGCGTGTGAGCAGGGGTGATGTGATGTGTGCAGGGGTGATGTGTGTGTGTGAGCAGGGGTGATGTGTGAGCAGGGGTGATGTGTGAGCAGGGGTGATGTGTGAGCAGGGGTGATGTGTGAGCAGGGGTGATGTGTGAGCAGGGGTGATGTGTGAGCAGGGGTGATGTGTGAGCAGGGGTGATGTGTGAGCAGGGGTGATGTGCGCGTGTGAGCAGGGGTGATGTGCGCGTGTGAGCAGGGGTGATGTGCGCGTGTGAGCAGGGGTGATGTGTGCGTGTGAGCAGGGGTGATGTGTGAGCAGGGGTGATGTGTGTGTGAGCAGGGGTGATGTGTGTGTGAGCAGGGGTGATGTGTGTGTGAGCAGGGGTGATGTGTGTGTGAGCAGGGGTGATGTGTGTGTGAGCAGGGGGATGTGTGTGTGTGTGTGTGTGTGAGCAGGGGTGATGTGTGTGTGTGTGTGAGCAGGGGTGATGTGTGAGCAGGGGTGATGTGTGAGCAGGGGTGATGTGTGAGCAGGGGTGATGTGTGAGCAGGGGTGATGTGTGAGCAGGGTGATGTGTGTGTGAGCAGGGGTGATGTGTTGTGTGTGTGTGAGCAGGGGTGATGTGTGTGTGTGGGTGTGAGCAGGGGTGATGTGTGTGTGTGTGTGAGCAGGGGTGATGTGGTGTGTGTGTGTGTGTGTGAGCAGGGGTGATGTGTGATCAGGGGTGATGTGCGCGTGTGAGCAGGGGTATGAAATGAATTAAAGGGGAGAATGAATTGAAGGGGTGGAGGAATTGAGGGGAGAATGAATTGAGGGGGTGAAATTAATTGAGGGGAAGAATGATGTGAGCTGGGGGCAAATTTACCCATGTGTGAGCTCTGGGGGCAAATATATCCATGTGTGAGCTCTGGGGCAAATATATCCATGTGTGAGCTCTGGGGGCAAATATACCCATATGTGAGCAGGGGGCAAATATACCCATGTGTGAGCTGGGACAAATATACCCATATGTGAGTTGGGGCAAATATACCCATATGTGAGTTGGGGCAAATATATCCATATGTGAGCTGGGGCAAATATACCCATGTGTGAGCTCTGGGGACAAATATACCCATGTGTGAGCTGGGGCAAATATGCCCATATGTGAGCTGGGGGCAAATATGCCCATATGTGAGCTGGGGGCAAATATACCCTTGTGAGCTGGGGCTATATATATATATCCATGTGAGCTGGGGGCAATATATATACCCTTGTGAGCTGGGGCAAATATATCCATGTGAGCTGGGGGCAATATATATATATATATATCTGGACATGTTCTGGTCTGAGGTCTCTGTGTGTATATATATATTTATCTGGACATGTTCTGGTCTGTATATATGTATCTGAGTGGGCATGATATTGGTGAATACCTGAAAAAACGTATTGGTACTTGTACTCGGTCTTAAAGTGGTATCGGTGCGACACTAGAGTGTGTATATATGTATGTGTGCATATATAGAGATTATTATGGCACCTCTATCCTGATTGGCTTGACATGACACGGATGGGGGAGCACCAAAACGCACCTTCGCCTGACTAGACAAAAATGCTTGCACCGGCCCTGGTTGGGGACCACTGCCCTAGGGGACAGAAAACAAGGACAAAAAGTGAAAAAATATATTTTTTAGAGGGAACAGTGAGTTTTCCATGAAATAAAGGTTAAGGATAAAAACAAAAAATTCCTTCAAATATCGTGCCTAGGAGGTCCCCATAACCTGCCTGTGAAGTGGTGGATTTGTAGGATGTAGCCTGTATGAAAAGAGGAGACATTTTTGGATACGCAGAACAAGTTTAGTGTTTTTTTTGGCTAAATTATGGTGAAACGTATGCAGGCTTTGGATGAAAGTAACAATAGGTGCTTTAAAATTGGGCCTTTAGTGTCGGCAACAGTGCCTTCACACCGTAACCCCTCTGTGGTATTGTGGAAGAGTGTAGAGATGGACCCTGCGGTCCAATATTAAAATGATATGAATCTGGTATAGGCGTCAGTGGCAGTGCACCCAAATATTGTGCCTTTGGTGGCAGCAAGTGCCTTCACACCGTAACCCCGCTGTGGTATTGTGGAAGAGTGCAGGAGTGGACCCTGTGGTCCAATATTAAAATAATATGAATCTGGTATAGGCACCCAAATATTGTGCCTTTGGTGGCAGCAAGTGCCTTCTCACCGTAACCCCTCTGTGGTATTGTGGAAGAGTGCAGTGGTGGAGGTTTTGGTAATGCAGAAGAGATCCCCGATCTATTCAGTTACATCAGCAGCTATAATGAAACCGGGTCAGCAATGTTTAGGCACTTGTACTGCGCTACTGTATATGGTGAGAATCGGCGCACACCAGTAGCAACAGGAAGCATATAGAACAGGAAGGGAATACACAGAGAGAATAGTCAAATGGCAGGCAAAGTCGGCAGTAGATCGGGTCCTTAGAACAAGCAGGGTCAGCGACAAGTATACAAACGGATTCGGTAAGCTAGCGATGCGGGAATAAAGGCTGAGACACACTGCTGGTGTAGCGACGCACCGTGTAGCGAAGCGAAGAGAAGCAAACATATTGCAGGCTTGACTTCACTCCGCTCCGCCTCGCAGCGTGTCTACACGGCATTACGTTTGCTTCTCATCGCACTGGACAGGAACCCACTAACTAAATTAAAACGTACACACAATACCATTTTATTTTCACAAAGCACATGTCATATAGGCAAAAAAGTTTCTACTGAATAAAATACATCAAAAATTACTGTTAATTTAATAGTAATAGTATAAAAATATATATAAAAAAGTAACCCCTGATCATATATATTATAGGGACACGGAGCGCTGTGTATAGAGTAGGGATGCATCGATACCACACACAGACATATACGTACATATCAACACGCAGATATATATTTACACCCACCCAAAGACCTCAGAACATATATACACACATGGGGGGTGGCATGTGGACAATCTCAACTAAATGCGCCCCCCCCCCCATTTGGCTGATCCCTCCAGAAGAAATGTGAACCCGACAGAGCAGAGAATATATATATTATTCTCTGCTCTATCAGGTTCCACATTTCTTCTAGAGGGATCAGCCAAATGGGGGGGGGGGAATTAGTTGCCAGAAGGTGTTTGTAATACAAGTCTGGATATATATATTTATAAGAATATAGATATATATCTTATATATATATATAAATATATATAGATATCATACCTGCCCTTACCTTCATCTATAAATTTGCTAAAGATATACACACAAAAAAAACAAACCACTGCCTGAGACCCGGCGCAGCCCACATGCCACCCCCCTCTACCTGGCTGAATGTATCTAATATATATAATTAAATACATTCAGCCAGGTAGAGAAAGAAAAAAAAAGGTTTTATTTTATGTTCCCGGGGACATTTAAAAATGTCCTCGGAATTTTTTTTTTTAGAAATGTGTCGCCTTACCTTAGCCTGGTGGTCAGTGGGGGCTCCCTGGATCCTGGTTGTGGGGGTCTGCCGTGGCCGCAAGGGGAAGTGGCACCCTCCCTGTGCCGCCTGTCTCTGCCACATGCACCCAGGCAGCTAGCCTGCACAGTTGCAGCTCTGTCATCCGGCAGCTGCAGGCTCCTCAAGGGGATCTTTGGGAGGCCCCGGCAGGCAGCTCTCTACAGTGCCTGATTAGGCTAGGGTCAGACTGAGGCAGTGCGAACATGCGTTCTGGCGCACTTAATCACGGCCGTGCTAGCAGCAGATGCCGGGCAATGACGGCCAATATACGAAGTACGGTCGCACAAAAGTCCGGCTGCGCAACGCAAGTGGAAAACGAACGCATTTTTTCGAGAACGTGAAACCGCAGGTACTGACGTACAGAGTGCGCTGCGCCCGCTAGCGGCGTGTGTGTGTGATTAGGAGACGTCAGACGCTGCTAATGTCCGGCCAACATAACGTCCAGACACAAAAAGTGTTTTATTGATGATCCGTACAAAATCACGGACGAAAATGCGCATCGTATGACCACTATCACGTATTCTGTGAAAAAATGCGTCCATTCGTTCGAACGCACTTTTTCACAGACAACATAAAAATGCGTTCGTCTGACCCTAGCCTTAGAGGACCGTTTCTGCCTGATGTTTTAGTAACAAGAATGTTTTATCCCACAGGCTTCAATGTTAAAAATATTCCTGTTTTAATTCAATATCTAATAAACCGTTGCTTATAATATTCTGTAGTAAAGAGTCTCTTTATTTCTAGATTTTTTTGTATTTTTTAATCATTTTTTATATTTTATTTAAAAAAAAAAAATGTTTTCGAACTTTTGGTGAACGTCCCAAAAACGTTTGAAGTTCGCGAACTTCCGAACAGCCGATGTTTGATTCGAACTCCAAACAGATCCGAACCGACGCTCATCCCTAAACATGAGTGCCAGTTCTTTGTGTGTCACTGGCCCCCCTCCCTCTAGGTTGATTATACTCCCTTCCTCAACTTTAGAGTTTGAATCGAGCACTGGAGTTGCTGCGTATCCTCGAGCAGCATGTCACGGTCATTGTAGTCAAACAATTCAGCTGACTCCTCCGTGTATGATGGTGAGGCTACGGCAGGAGTAGCTGTGGACATGGTGGCTGAATTAGATGTTTTGGCAGATAAGGTGGACTGTAAGCCACTACAATACAGAAAAAATGGCGTCGCCCCCATACTCACCGGAGCAGCAGCAACTGCCAGGAGTAACAGCCCAGTTAATGTATAAAACATAACAAGGAAAAAAGGTGTCATCTGCGCTCGTTTCTATGTGTTCCATGTACAACAAAACTGAGGTTTTTGTTTGTTTCAATGGCCATTGCAACGTAAGCTCACTCGCCACTTCACGGCACCTCTTTACAGAGTGAGTACCTAACATGTACCAAAAGGCCGCTCTACTGAGCAGCTCCAAGCCCCTCCTGCTGCTTTTCAGCCAAGGAGAGGCAGAGATGGTGGGTTTTATTTATACACGCACCAAACACTTCCCATTTGGGATTAAAAACAAAAACATGGAAAGAGAAATAGCTGCAGAACGACGGACTGCTTGTAGCATGATATACATAAATACAGAAAAAATGGCGTCGCGCCCATACTCACCGGAGCGGCAGCAACTGCCAGGAGTAACAGCCCAGTTAATGTATAAAACATAACAAGGAAAAAAAGTGTCATCTGCGCTCGTTTCTATGTGTTCCATGTACAACAAAACTGAGGTTTTTGTTTGTTTCAATGGCCATTGCAACGTACGCTCACTCGCCACTTCACGGCACCTCTTTACAGAGTGAGTACCTAACAAATGTACATGAAAACATGGAACACATAGAAACGAGCGCAGATGACACCTTTTTTCCTTGTTATGTTTTATACATTAACTGGGCTGTTACTCCTGGCAGTTGCTGCCTCTCTGGTGAGTATGGGCGCGATGCCATTTTTTCTGTATTTATGTATATCATGCTTATAACACCAGTCCGTCGTTCTGCAGCTGTTCCTCTTTCCATGTTTTTGTTTTTAATCCCAAATGGGAAGGGTTTGGTGCGTGTATAAATAAAACCCACCATCTCTGCCTCTCCTTGGCTGAAAAGCAGCAGGAGGGGCTTGGAGCTGCTCAGTAGAGCGGCCTTTTGGTACATGTTAGGTACTCACTCTGTAAAGAGGTGCCGTGAAGTGGCGAGTGAGCTTACGTTGCAATGGCCATTGAAACAAACAAAAACCTCAGTTTTGTTGTACATGGAACACATAGAAACGAGCGCAGATGACACCTTTTTTCCTTGTTATGTAAGCCACTACAAGCCTGGCTGGCAGAGGACTCGGAGGATGAGGATGGCCTGGTTAGCTAATCCTGCAAATCCTCTGTATGTTGCTGCTGCTTAAGACGACCAGTACCAGTTAGAAAGGACATGCGTGCCCCTGAAGAGGATGCACCACGTCCACGACGACCAGGGGCACAACCTTCCAACACAGAGGCTGCTTGCCCTCTGATCTGTGTCTGGAAGCGTCTGCCTGTGCTTTTTGTTTTTTCTGACATGGTGAGTGATATATAGATTAAAGAAATACAGAACTCTGATTCAACTCTGTTAAAAAATTGAAGATATGCAGTACTCGGATTCAACTGTGTTATCTAGATTAAAGATCTTCAGAACTCTGCTATAACTCAGTGATAAACCATGTCCCTGATAGCTGGCAGTGCCAACACACAGATTCAAATTCCCAGAACTCTGGTATAAATCAGTGATACACCCTGATAGCCTGGCAGTGCCAACACAAAGATTCAAATTCCCAGAACTCCGATATAACTCACTGATACACCCTGATAGCACCCTGATATGCAACAATCTCCTCTCCTCTCTGACTCACTCCAGCTGGGGCTGCTGGGAAGCCTTATATATTGTGCTGCAGGACTTAGCTCTGTGAGCCCATGATTGGGAAAAATTTGCCCAATTAGGACTTTGAGACCTGATTGGCATAGTCTTGCACCTGACCTGTGGTCAGGTGCAAGGCTGTAGCCAATTACAAGCTTCAGGCCAGTGGAAAAGTGCATTGTGGTCCATTGTGGTGCATTGTGGGTGAACACGACCCGAACACGTGGAAATGTTCGCTGTTCAACGAACGGTCGAACGGCCAATGTTCGATGCGAACTCATGTTCGCATCGAACCGCCAACCCATCCCTATTTTACACATGTCCCTGATTTGGTCATCCAGCTCCATACAGAAGGGAACTAGATCATTCAGATTCCCAGGAAGATCTCTTGCTGTAACAGCAACAGTTAATGAGTCAGATAAACCCTCCAGAAAACAGAACACCAGAGTTTCATTATCCCAATTAACCTCAGCAGCAAGCGTCTGAAACTCAACAGCATATTCCAACACAGTTCTGTTTCTCTGACCTCATTAACCATTTAATAGCAGAATTTTTTTAATGGAAGTGTTGAACACACTTTTTAAGGTGGTAACAAATTCCTCAGTTATTTATTATGGGATTTTTACACTCCCATAATGCAGTAGCCCAGTCTAAGGCCTTGTCTCTGAGATGGTTTAAAATAAAACACACTTTAGCTCTGTCAGTTGTACACATATGAGGATTTAACTCAAAACATACATAAATTTGATTCAGAAAACCTCTGCATGCAGCAGCCTCACCACTGAAAGAAACCGAGGGCAATATTTGCACTGGAACAGTGGATTTAACCATAGAAGTGTCAGAATGGGTTATAGGAGCAGGTGAGGGAGACTGCACGCAATCTGTATTCTCCAAGAACATTTCCAGTAACATTCAAAATGATACATTTTGTCATCGGCCTCCCTTATATGGGAACAGCAAGCAGCAAACTGCTGGGCAATGTCTGCAGGGTCCATGGCCCTGACGTAATGTAAGGATATAGAGTCACCCAGCACGCAGACAAAACCCAGCAAGGCAAGGAAAACCCTAATCTGAGAAACTGGTCCTTGATAATGGCCAGGTACTAATCTAAAATACATAGAAGTACAGATCAGGGACAGGAGAGATATCATAGTAATAACAAGCCAAAGGTCGGTATACGAGATAAACATATGCCAAGGGATAAACACAGAAATCACAGTCAAATATACAAGCCAGAAGTCAAACCAGAAAATCAATGCAGGAGCTAGAACACATGCGCTGAGGGCTAGAATAAACCACATCAGGGCTCAGAGCACAGTCAGTGACTGATATTGAAAGGCCTAGGTCTCTGCTCAGGTGCAGCATTCAAAGTGGCCTGATTCATAGACTGGCGCCCTCTCTGTTGGGGAGTCCGCACTGCAGGGGCACCAGCAGGCATGACAGTTGTGCGCAGTCCGCACAAAATGCTTTCGTTTGACAGACTTGCATTCAAAAATTACATTGCGGTCACTGATTTATGTGCGCAACGGTACTTTGAGTGCATTTTTGCACGTCACTTTTACGAATGTTATTTTTTGACGGATGAAAAAATATGCGAGGATTGTAATACCACCTTTAATTTTCACGTTACAACGCTTAATGCTGTGCGCAAAAAAAATGCGCTGCGCGAACGTTTTTGCATTGAGAATGTAATAGGGCCCCATATGTCCATTAATGTATAACTTCATCTAACAGAATATCACTGTTTGTCATGTGTCATAGTTACATGTATTAGATGATGCTGGATACCCACTCAGGCCATGGTTGATGACCCCCATTAGGAGACCGCAAACGCCTGAGCAGGAGGCCTACAACTCCGCGCACCAGAGATCCCGCAGCACCATTGAGAGGACCTTCAGACTTCTCAAAATGCGCTTCCACTGCATTGACTGATCTGGTGGGGCATTGCAGTACCAGCCCCCCCAAAGTGGCCTTAATAGTCCTGGCATGCTGCATGCTGCACAACATGGCAATTGAGGACGGCACCGCCATGGATGAGGATCTGGAGCCTGCTGCAGATCCAGATGTTGTCCCAATACAGGCCCCAGCTGTTGCAGAGGATGTGGGTACAGAGGTCAGACAGCGCATTATTCGCCAGTACTTTGCAGGTAAGCTGAAAAAGAACATCACCTGGCTCATTCAGAGAAAGGTTACAATCAGGAAAACTGGCAGGAGAAGTGCACTATAGAGACCAAATAGCTGGCCTGGAAAGTGAGATGAATGTGAGAATTGCTCTGGTGTGGTTCTCTTCATCTCCAATTTCCACTGCTTCATTCATTCTCCTCTGTGTCACCATTCATTCAATTAAACTGCATGCCTTTGCTAGTGACAGAGTGATTAAGCTCATGTGTCCTAATTTAATGACCTGCACATATTTGTTAGTGATAGAATGTTCTGACTAGGACCATTCCACTCCTACCCCATAAGTCCTTACATCGCTTCCAGCTGCTCTGTGTATATTGCAGGGATGCCTCGACATCGAGGCATCCTTGCAATATGCTTACCTGCCGCCGGTCCGCTAAGTGATCGCTCCCCCCGAGCGATCACTTCCGGTAGCGGCAGGAAGTACTGAGTGCCACGAGGTATCGTGGCACTCAGTACAAAATGATCACATGAGTGATCAGGTGCTCTGCTGGGTGCCTCGAGGGATCAAGGCACCCAGCAGAGTAAAAAAAAGTGTAAAAAAAGTAAAAAAATAAAAATAAAATCAATAAAAGGTATAAAATAAAATAAACTGACAGCCAAGATGGCGCTGCCCTTCTAAGGGCAGGGTCATCTTGGGGCTGAGTGGGATGTTCCTAGCCTGCCTCATCAGAGAGGCAGGCTAGCAACATCCAATCAGAAGTAAAAAAAAATCAAAATAAAATTTCTAATTTGTCAGGTCAGGTCAATATTTTGTAAATATTGGCTCTGACCTCTGTGATTCTCCCTCCCTCTCCTCACTTGTGTTTTGGTGAGTGAGAGAGAGAGATCAGATTTGACAGGTTAGAGATTTTAGTGAGATTAGAAAAAATTAGGCAGATTTAGAGAGATTTTAGTGAGATTAGAAAAATTTAGGCAGATTTAGAGAGATTTTAGGGAGATTTAGAAGAATTGAGGCAGGTTTAGAGTGATTTAGAGAGATTTAGGTGTTTATTTGTATTTTCTTGTGAAACCCAACGGTTATTCTAAGAACCAACAATCCGCTTATTATATATAATAATTATAAAATTTTATAATCTATTATATATAATGTCTGAGAGGGTGTACAGCGCCGAGGAGGCATATGCCATCCTGGCGTCAGAATCTGAGGCATCTGCGTCAGACTCCGACCCTGATTTCGACCCCGCCAACTGCTCAGAGACGTCGCTAGATACATCATCTACGCTGGCTGATGTATCTAGTGATGTTTCTGATGCAGATCCTGGGTCACCACCTGCCAGCAGGAGACGCACAGCTCCAGCTGAGGAGTGGGTAGTGCCTCATCGCCAGAGGCCAGATATCCCTCCTTTCACGGCAAATCCTGGCATCAATATTGATGTTGCAGGATTTACCGCCACACAGTTTTTGCAGGTGTTTATGGGGGATGATTTGTTGGGCCACATCGTGGCCCAATCAAATCTGTATGCCCATCAGCATTGTGCTGCGAAGCCAGACTCCTACTTGGCAAGGCAGCAATGGACCCCGCTAGATGTGCCAGAATTTCTGAAATTCTGGGCACTTACTATGCTGATGGGCATCATAAAGAAGCCCTCAATTCGCTCCTACTGGAGCAGTAGCCCATCTGCTCTACCCCCATTTACCCCCAATCAATGTCACGTAGAAGGTATGAAAACATTTTGCGTTTCATGCACTTCAGTGACAACAGCCTGTGTCCTCCTAGAGAGCATCCCCAGTTTGACAGGCTGTATAAAATCCGCCCCCTGATTACCCACTTCGCCGCCAGGTTTGCAGAGGCTTATACACCTGGAAGGAATATTTGCGTGGATGAATCCCTAATGAAATACAAGGGAAGGCTGGGATTCAAGCAGTATATTCCTTCCAAACGCTCCAGGTATGGCGGAAGGTGTATAAGCTCTGTGACAGCGAGAGTGGGTATACTCAGGCCTTCCGGGTGTACGAGGGAAAGGATAGTAGCCTTGACCCTCCAGGTTGCCCAGAACACATGGGAACCAGTGGCAAGATTGTGTGGGACCTACTTTTTCCCCTGATGAACAAAGGGTACCACTTGTATGTTGATAATTTTTATACAAGTGTCCCTTTGTTCAAGCTGCTGTATTGTTTTGATACAGCAGCATGCGGTACTGTTCGCAAGAACCGCGTAGGTTTCCCAGCACAGCTTGTCCGCACCCGGTTAAAAAGGGGGGAGCCCTCAGCTCTGCGCCAAGAGGAGCTGTTGGCGGTCAAGTACAGAGACAAGAAGGATGTATACCTTCTATCCACCATCCACACTGAGAGGTCTGTGGAGGTCTCTGTACGTGGCAGAGCTGAGCGCATCAGGAAGCCAGTGTGCATCAAAGCCTATAACCGGCATATGGGTGGGGTTGATCGGGCAGATCAGCTGCTCCAGCCCTACCAGATTATGCGGAAGTCAAGGGCCTGGTACAAAAAGGTTGCAATTTACCTGATGCAAATTGCAACCCACAATGCCTTTTTGCTCTGCAAAAAGGCAAACCCCGGAGTGACGCTGTCCTTTTTACAGTTTCAGCTCCAGGTCATTTTGGGGCTTTTGTACCAGGATGCACCTGCTCCCCGGGAGGTGATGGGGGACAGAGTTGGGGCTACGCATTTTATTTATAAAATCCCCCCTACTGAGGGCAAGCAGAAACCCCAAAAAAGGTGCAGGGTGTGTTTCAAGAGGGGGCAGAGGAGAGACACAATCTTTTACTGCCCAGAATGCCCTGGACAACCAGGTCTGTGTCTTGGGGACTGTTTCAAGATATATCACACTGTGCGTGATCTGTGATTTTTTTTTTCCTTTCTATTTTTTCTCACACTCCAGTTAGTTAGTTCAGTTTAGTTTTTTTTTTCTTTTACTGCACCAGACTTTTACATTTTATTCGTACATTTTTATGTTCTACAATTGGTGCTGTATTTTGCCAAAATCTTTGCACACCTATGCATGGGGGGTGGGTGTACTCAGGAGACCTTGCAGAAAACAACCTGGAGAGTTTTCATGCAGTAACAAACAACAGTGTCTCCTAAATCACAGTCCAAATCTAATGTGGGCGTAAAAATCTGAAAATTGAAAAATTACACCACACACCTTCTCAAATGTTTTGGGCTAAAACCGTTGCATCCATGGCATCAAAGCACTCCATATGCAATACCTTGGGGTGTCAACATAACAAATAAACAATTTTCTGGCAATAATTCAAACTGGGGTATGCGGTAGACCCAAAACCAAAGCTAGGCCTAGCTGAAGAAATAATCTCAATTTCAACTCCAATGACAAAGTCATAAAAATTGTATTTGAACCTTCCCAAAATCCTGGCAAACCTATGCATGGGGGGCATGGGTGTACTCAGGAGACCTTGCAGAAAACAACCTGGAGAGTTTTCATGCAGTAACAAACAACCGTGTCTCCTAAATCACAGTCCAAAACTGATGTGGGTGTGAAAATGAAAAATGACCAAACAGTATCCAATTTGTTTGGAGCAAACGGTTGCATCCATAGCATAAAAACACTCCATTTACAATACTTTGGGGTGTTAGCTTACCAAATATATGCACGTTCATAAAACTGGGGTATGTAAAAAGGCCCCTAAAAAGAAGATAAGCAAAGAAGATACTGTATGTCAAATTAGAAATTGACAAGTACATGTCAAAGATTGGCGTAGCACCCCAAAAACAACAGAACAAATCTATATATGGGTGGTATCACTTTACTCAGAAGATGTTGCTGAACATATTTTGGGGTGTTTTTTGGCAGTAACCCATAACTGGATTTGACAATTCATGCCTAAAGTACAATGTGTGTGAAAAAATAACCCAAAAAGTGACTACCTGAAAGTTTGACATAGAGCTAGTGCATGGAAAGTGTTAAAATACAACTCTTTGAAGCACCCTAGGGTGTGCCCTTTCTAAAAATATATGGTTTGATGGGGGTAAATTACTTTGGCCGACTTCAAAAATGTCCCAAATAGGACATGGGTGCATGATGACGAAATGTGAAAATTCCAAGTTGGAAAACTGAAATGCGCACCCCCCAAATAAGGCCTATTAGCCCCCAAATGACCCGACATACCTATACATGGGTGGTATCAATTTACTCAGAAGATGTTGCTGAACATATTTTGGGGTGTTTTATGGCAGTAAACCATAACTGGATTTGACAATTCATGCCTAAAGTACAATGTGTGTGAAAAAATAACCCAAAAAGTGACTACCTGAAAGTTTGACATAGAGCTAGTGCATGGAAAGTGTTAAAATACAACACTTTGAAGCACCCTAGGGTGTGCCCTTTCTAAAAATATATGGTTTGATGGGGGTAAATTACTTTGGCCGGCTTCAAAAATGTCCCAAATAGGACATGGGTGCATGATGACGAAATGTGAAAAAAAGTTAAAACTGAAATGCGCACCCCCCAAATAAGGCCTATTAGCCCCCAAATGACCCGACATACCTATACATGGGTGGTATCAATTTACTCAGAAGATGTTGCTGAACATATTTTGGGGTGCTCTTTGGCAGTAAACCTTAAAGTTCACAGTACATGTATTCTTAAATAGCGTTAAAAAAAAAAAATCACCAAAAGTTTTTTTTTTCTCAAACTTTGCCATAGATTTGTGGTAAAATGGTTTGCATGGAAAGAGTCAAAATACCCCAAGTTTAATACCTTGATTTGTGTACTTTAAAAAAATATGTATATGTGGAGGGTTATTCAGGAATTAGTGACAGATATCAGTGTTACAATGTCACTATCACTAGTTTTGAAAATAAACTCTTTGGAAATGGCAAAGTGCTACTTGCACTTATTGTTGCATAAAATAAGGAAAAAAGCGAGGAATATGTAAACATTGGGTATTGCTAAACTCAGTACTAAATTTAGAAACTACTAAGGAATTAATTTTTTTGACGGTTGTTGATACATAAGAAATTTTGGGGGTCAAAGTCCGAAAAAGTGGTGTTTTTCAATTTTTTTGTCATATTTCACAATATTTTTATAGTAAATTATATGAAATGATGAAAAAAATGGTATCTTTATAAAGTCCATTTAATGACGAGAAAAACAGTGTAAAATATGTGTGGGTTACATAAACGAGTAAGAGGAAAATTTGACGTAAACACTAACAGCGCAGAAACGTAAAAACAGCAGCGGTCACTAAAGGACGGATTTGTGTAAAACCGCCCGGTCACTAAGGGGTTAATCCCAAATGGGAAGTGTTTGGTGCGTGTATAAATAAAACCCACCATCTCTGCCTCTCCTTGGCTGAAAAGCAGCAGGAGGGGCTTGGAGCTGCTCAGTAGAGCGGCCTTTTGGTACATTTGTTAGGTACTCACTCTATAAAGAGGTGCCGTGAAGTGGCGAGTAAGCTTACGTTGCAATGGCCATTGAAGCAAATAAAAACCTCAGAAACGAGCGCAGATGACACTATTTTTTCCTTGTTATGTTTTATACATTAACTGGGCTGTTACTCCTGGCAGTTGCTGCTGCTCCGGTGAGTATGGGCGCAACGCCATTTTTTCTGTATTAATGTTATTTTTCACAGGGTTATTCAGAGAGCGGTGAAAAGCAGGAGAATAACTGGAGAATGGAAAATTCTAGGTCAAAATAGCCAAACCAGAAAAAATTCTCCCATTTATCTCACTTTCCAAATCGGCTATTTGGTCTAGATTGTTCTCTTCTCTTGCCAGTTCTCCTGGCTTTCACCTCTCTCTCAGGGTTGTTCAGAGAAAGGTGAAAACCAGGAAAATGGCAGGAAAAGAGAACAATCTGGACCAAATAGCCGATTCGGAAAGGGAGATAAGGCTAGGGTCAGACTAACGCATTTTTCACAGCGACCGTCAAAAAGTGCGTCCGAACGCATTGCCGTATTTTTTCACAGAATGCGCGAAAACTGTCATACGATGCGCATTTTTGTGCGTGATTTTTTTACGGATCCAAACCAGGAAACTTTGGGTGTCTGGACGTTATGTTGGCCGGACATGAGCAGGGTCTGATGTCTCCAAATTACACACGCCGCTAGTGGACGCAACGCACTCTGTACGTCCATACTAGCGGTTCTGCGTTCTCGAAAAAATGCGTTCATTTTCCACTTGCGTTGCGCAGCCGGACTTTCGTGTGACCATACTTCGTATATTGGCTGTCATTGCCCGTCATTTGCTGCTAGTGCGGCCGTGATTAAGTGCGCCTAAACGCACGTTAAAAATTCGCTAGTCTGACCCTAGCCTAAATGGGAGAATTTTTCTGGTTTGGCTATTTTGACCTAGAATTTTCCATTCTCCAGTCATTCTCCTGCTCTTCACCGCTCTCTGAATAACCCTGACAGGGTTATTCAGAGAAAGGTGAAACTCAGGAGAATGACTGAAGAGAAAATTCTGGGTCAAAATAGCCGAACCAGAGAAATTCTCCCATTTATCTCACTTTCCAAATCGGCTATTTGGTCTAGAATTTTCCATTCTCCTGCTTTTCACCGCCAAAAAATGCCGTGTCCGAAAAAGTCTCCTCTTTTCATACAGACTGCCGCCCCAAGCAGTTGTTTATGGATAGATTAAAAGGAAAACTGTTTACCATCATTTGAAACGTCATTTTTTTTGTTTTTAAGTGTTCCTATACATCCTAGAAATCCGCCACTTCACGGGCAGGTTATGGTGACCTCCTAGGCACGATATTTGAAGGAATTTTTCATTTTTATTTTTAACCCTTATTTCATGGAAAACTCAGTCCCTTTAAAAACATTTTTTTTTAAACCTTTTTGTCCTTGTTTCCTGTCCCCCAGGGCACTACCCGGACCCCCATATACCTTTTATGGCAAATATCTAGCATATATGCCCTCTTGGAGGGCACTCTAAAAACCGAATTTTCAGCCCCATTGACTTGCATGGAGTTCGAGTTCGGGTTCGGACCCGAACATATGGAAAGTTCGGGTTCGGGCCCGAACCGAACTCGGGCGGTGTTCGGCTCATCCCTAATAGAGAGCTGCATAACTGAGACTGCCATCAACTGGTCACAATGATTAATTTAAACCTGAAACATACTACATGAAACAATATGGACAGAAAAAAAGATTTTTCTGCTGGTATGCTGGTGGCTGGTGCTGGGGTTCTGGTGGCTGGTGCTGAGTAGGGATGAGCCGAACACCCCCGTGTTAAGTTCGCATTCGAACTCGAACAATTTCAAAAGTTCGAGTTCGAATGCGAACATGAACCAAACTCAATGCAAGTCAATAGGACTCAAAAGTTCAATTTTTAGAGTGCCCTGCAAGAGGGCATATATGCAAGATATTTACCATAAAAGGTGAATGGGGGTCCGGGTAGTGCCCTGGGGGACAGAAAACAAGGAAAAAAAGTAAAAAAAAAAAAACTTTATAAAAGGGACAGTTTTCTATGAAATAAGAGTTAAAAATAAAAAAGAAAAATTCCTTCAAATATCGTGCCTAGGAGGTCCCCATAACCTGCCCGTCAAGTGGCAGATTTGTAGGATGTATAGAAACATTTAAAAACAAAAAAATGACGTTTCAATTTACGGTAAACGGTTTTCCTTTAATCTATTCATAAACAACTGCTTGGGGCGGCAGTCTGTATTAAAAGAGGAGAAGC
Organism: Leptobrachium leishanense; assembly: GCA_009667805.1. Taxonomy (NCBI): domain Eukaryota; kingdom Metazoa; phylum Chordata; class Amphibia; order Anura; family Megophryidae; genus Leptobrachium; species Leptobrachium leishanense. The sequence continues at coordinate 204,403,992 of CM019067.1, read as the reverse complement.
TCTGTCAGCCCTGGGTACCTGGTTAGGAAACGTTGTACCACCAGATTTAGGATGTGTGCTAGGCATTGTACATGCGTCAACTTACCCTGGCGTAGGGCGGAGAGAAGGTTGCTGAAATTATCACAGACGACCATTCCCAGCTCAAGGTGGAGTGGTGTTAACCATCTCTGCACCTGCCCCTTCAGAGTTGACAGAATTTCTGGCCCGGTGTGGCTCCTGTCCCCTAAACAAACCAGCTCAAGCACAGTATGGCATCTTTTTGCTTGAGCCATTGAGTAGCCCCTGCCACACATCAGTTTAACTGCCACTTCGCCAGAGACAGAGGAGGAGGAGGAAGAGGGAGAGGTGGTGGTGGAGCAGACAGACGTCATACAAGCAGCTGTCTGGAGGCGTGGTGGATGAACAAGCTCCAGCACAGAGCCCCGTCTTGGATCCCTCCCAGCTGTAATCAGAGTTACCCAGTGTGCCATGAAGGAAATGTAACGGCCCTGTCCATGCTTGCTGGACCACGTGTCTAAAGTCACATGCACCTTGCTGCTGACTGCCTTTCCCAACGACTCCATAACATTGTGTTCCACGTGCTGGTATAGTGCTGGAATGGTCTTCCGTTTAAAGAAATGGCATTTTGGAACCTGCCACTGTGGTACAGCACATTCAGCAAATTCACGGAAGGAAGCAGAGTCCACCAGCTGGAAAGGCAGCAGCTGCAATGCGAATAATTTTGCTAGGCTGCCATTTAGACGCTGTGCTTGGGGGTGGTTGTGACTATATTTTTTCTTGCACTGCAGCAGCTGGGGGCAGCGTAATCTGACTGTGTAAATCTTCAGCTGATAGGATGCTGTCACATTCTGAGGAAGGACCTGGTACATCCATTACTGTAGCATCATCCCAGTCAGTGGAGGTTGGAGTCAATGACATGGCAGGACATATGGGGGGGTAGAGGTAGGTGAGGAGGACCTACACAAAGTTTTGCACCAACGGGATGTGTGGCAGGTGGTCATATGTCACCTCAAGCATGTGGTACCCAAGCGTCCGGTGTCTTTCACACGCTTGAGCCTCATCTGACACAGATTACAAATAGCAATGGTGCGGTCTGCTGCACATTTCTTAAAGAACTCCCAGACAGCAGAGTTCCTGGATGTGTGCTTTGAGACAACACTTGAGCAGCTCTGACATCTGATGCCTTGGACTGGCTAGTGCTACGGTTGGTCATAGAGGACGTTGTGCCTCGTGTTTGTTGTGCCGACTCCTCTGTTCGATCAGGCACCCAGATGGAGTCAGGGGGTGATGACGATGATGAGGTCACTATCTCCTCATCACTGGAGCCAACTTGGCAGTATGCTGCAACTGCTGGGGCAACATGAGTGCCAGTTATTTGTTTGTCATCACTGGCACCCCCTTCCTCTAGGTTGATTATATTCCCTTCCTCAACCTCAGAGATTGAATCAGAGCACTGTAGTTGCTGTGCATCCACAAGCAGCATGTCACTGTCATTGTTGTCAAACAATTCAGCTGACTCCTCCGTGTGTGATAGTGAGGGTACGGCAGGAGTAGCTGTGGACATGGAGGGTTTCATTAGATGCTTTGGCAGCTGTGGTGGACTGTAAAGCACTACAAGCCTGGCTGGCAGAGGACTCAGAGGACTCGGATGGCCTGGTTAGCCAATCCACCAAATCCTCTCTATGTTGCTGCTGCTTAAGACGGCCAGCACCAGTTAGAAAGTACAAGCGTGACCCTGCAGAGGATGCACCACATCCACAATGACCAGAGGCACAGCCTCCTGACACAGAGGCTGCTTGCCCTCTTATCTGTGTCTGGGAGCGTCTGCCTGTCCTTTTTGATCTTTCTGACATGGTGAGTGATATAAAGATTAAAGATATACAGAACTCTGATTCAACTCTGCTATAAAAATTGGAGATATGCTGTAGAACTCTGATTCAACTCTGGTATAAAGATTAAAGATTTCCAGAACTCTGGTATAACTCAGTGAGACAACCTGATAGCTGTCAGCCAGTGACAAGACACAGATTACAATTCAAGGAAACCTCCTATAAATCAGTGAGACCCCCTGATAGGACCCCCTGATAGCTGGCAAAAGTGACAAGATACAGATTACAATTCGCAGAAATCTGCTAGAAGTATGTGGGAGCCCCTGATAGCTGCAGTGAGAAGACACAGATTATAATTCCCAGAAATCTCCTATAAATCAGTGAGACCCCCCCTGGTGGGTGGCAGTGAGAACACAAAGATTAGAACAATTCCCAGATTTTTTGTATAAATGACTGACCCCCAAAATTGTTGGTGGCAGTGAGAACACAAAGATTAGAACAATTCCCAGATATTTTGTATAAATGACTGACCCCCACATTTGCTGGTGGCAGTGAGAACACAAAGATTAGAACAATTCCCAGATATTTTGTATAAATGACTGACCCCCAAAAGTTGCTGGTGGCAGTGAGAACACAAAGATTAGAACAATTCCCAGATATTTTGTAGAAGTGAGACCCCTCCAATAGCTGGTGGCAGACTGGCAGTGAGAACACACACTAACACAACAATCTCCTCTCAAAAAACACGTGCTGGGGGCTGTGTGAAGCATTATATAGTGTGCTGCGGGACTTAGCTCTGTGAGCTCATGATTGCGCAAAATTTGCCCAATCAGGACTCTGAGCTGTGATTGGCATAGTCTTGCACCTGTCTTGCACCTGACCTGTGGTCAGGTGCAAGGCTGTAGCCAATTACAAACTTCAGGCCAGTGGAAAAGTGCATTGTGGTCAATTGTGGTGCATTGTGGGCGAACATGCGGTGAAAACGCGGAAATGTTCGTAGTTCGCGAACATGCGAACAGGCGATGTTCGAATCGAACCGAACAGCTCATCCCTAGTGCTGGGGTGCTATTTTTCTGTACACAGCTTGTCTGTTTGTCACTCTTTGTATACTCCTATTGACGCCAATCATCATGGTGAAACGCGTAGAGTAATGGAATGAAGCTTTGTGCAATTTTAATCTTTTTTATTTTGCTGTTCTCTGGTAGCCTTTTTGTCATCCTATTTGCTGCAGCTCTGCCTATGCTGGTTTGGAGCGCTCCCAGCGCCGGCTAACTGCAAATCTACTTTCTCTACCCTACTACACTAAGATACTCTTTATGTTGCAATTATACTCTGGTTTGGAGTCTTTCTGTCTCTTTCCTTTTACTACGGACCCATGTAGGCCTGCTTCTCTGCTCTATTAACTTAAGTAGGTTAGAAGTGTGTGTGTATACCAAGGAGCTTTCTGCAGTATCACCTGCTTGCATATATGGACATTTAGTAGGCCATAATCCTTTTCATGCCAGACACATTGAGTCAATCCTTTGAGTTCACTGTGGTACCTAACTTGTTGTCAAAGGTTACTGAGACCTTTAATATCGTCATCCTGGTTGTCTTTTGCTTTATGCATGAATAAAAGTTACGTTTTATTTCATTTTTCTCTTAGCAGCATAGTATCCCTTTATATTTATTCATGTTCCAGGGTTACCGCTTTATATTCCACATTTTGTACTGTGTGCAATGCTACTGATGAGTGGTTATCACTAGGGATGAGCCGAACACTCCCCGAGTTCGGTTCGAGCCCGAACCCGAACTTCCCATTTGTTCGGGTCCGAACCCGAACCCGAACTCGAACCCAAGGCAAGTCAATGGGGCTGAAAATTCGGTTTTTAGAGTGCCCTCCAAGATGGCATATATGCTACATATTTGCCATAAAAAGTGTATGGGGGTCCGGGTAGTGCCCTGGGGGACAGGAAACAAGAACAAAAAGTAAAAAAAAAAAAAACTTTTTTAAAGGGACAGTGAGTTTTCCATGAAATAAGGGTTAAAAATAAAAACCAAAAATTCCTTCAAATATCGTGCCTAGGAGGTCCCCATAACCTGCCCGTGAAGTGGCGGATTTCTAGGATGTATAGAAACACTTAAAAACAAAACAATGACGTTTCATATGACGGTAAATGCTTTTCCTTTAATCTATCCATAAACAACTGCTTGGGGTGGCAGTCTGTATGAAAAGAAAAGTACGTTTTCGTACACGCAGAAAAGGTTTACAGATTTTTTTGGCTAAATTATTGTGAAATATATGCAGGCTTTGGATGAAAGTAACAATAGGTGCTTTAAAATTGGTCCTCTAGCGTCCCCAACAGTGCCGTCACACCGTGACCCCTCTGAGGATATGAATCTGATACAGGCGTCAGTGGCAGTGCACAAAAATATTGTGCTTTTGGTGCCAGGCCTGCAAGTACTATCATGCAGTAACCCCTCTGTGGTATTGTGGAAGAATGCAGGGGTGGACCTTGCGGTCCTATATTGAAAAGTTTTTGATCTGGTAATGGGCGTCAGTGCACCCAGATATTGTGCCTTTAATGCCAGGCCAGCAAGTACCATCATACAGTAACCCCTCTGTGGTATTGTGGAAGAAGGCATTGGTGGACCATGTGGTCCTATATTGAAAAGATATGATTCTGGTCAAGGCATCAGTGCACCCAGATATTCTGCCTTTGGTGCAATACTGCCAGGCCAGCAAGTATCATCATACAGTAACCCGTCTGTGGTATTGTGGAAGAATGCAGGGGTGGACCTTGCGGTCCTATATTAAAAAGTTTTTGATCTGGTAATAGGCGTCAGTGCACCCAGATATTGTGCCTTTAATGCCAGGCCAGCAAGTATCATCATACAGTAACCCCTCTGTGGTATTGTGGAAGAATGCAGGGGTGGACCATGTGGTCCTATATTGAAAAGATATGATTCTGGTCAAGGCGTCAGTGCACCCAGATATTCTACCTTTGGTGCAAGACTGCCAGGCCAGCAAGTATCATCATACAGTACCCCCTCTGTGGTATTGTGGAAGAATGCAGGGGTGGACCATGTGGTCCTATATTGAAAAGATATGATTCTGGTCAAGGCGTCAGTGCACCCAGATATTGTGCCTTAATGCCAGGCCAGCAAGTATCATCATACAGTAACCCCTCTGTGGCATTGTGGAAGAATGCAGGGGTGGACCTTGCGGTATTATATATTGAAAAGTTTTTGATAAGGTAATGGACGTCAGTGCACCCAGATATTGTGCCTTTAATGCCAGGCCAGCAAGTATCATCATACAGTAACCCCTCTGTGGTATTGTGGAAGAATGCAGGGGTGGACGATGTGGTCCTATATTGAAAAGATATAATTCTGGTCAAGGCGTCAGTGCATTCAGATATTCTGCCTTTGGTGCAAGACTGCCAGGCCAGCAAGTATCATCATACAGTAACCCCTCTGTGATATTGTATCAACATACAGTAACCCCTCTGTGGTATTGTGGAAGAATGCAGAGGTGGACCATGTGGTCCTATATTGAAAAGATATGATTCTGGTCAAGGCGTCAGTGCACCCAGATATTCTGCCTTTGGTGCAAGACTGCCAGGCCAGCAAGTATCATCATACAGTAACCCCTCTGAGATATTGTATCATCATACAGTAACCCCTCTGTGGTATTGTGGAAGAATGCAGGGGTGGACCTTGTAGTCCTATATTGAAAAGTTTTTGATCTAGTAATGGGCGTTAGTGCACCCAGATATTGTGCCTTTAATGCCAGGCCAGCAAGTATCATCATACAGTAACCCCTCTGTGGTATTGTGGAAGAATGCAGGGGTGGACCTTGTAGTCCTATATTGAAAAGTTTTTGATCTGGTAATGGGCGTTAGTGCACACAGATATTGTGCCTTTAATGCCAGGCCAGCAAGTATCATCATACAGTAACCCCTCTGTTCTATTGTGGAAGAATGCAGGGGTGGACCATGTGGTCCTATATTGAAAAGATAGGATTCTGGTCAAGGCGTCAGTGCACCCAGATATTGTGCCTTTAATGCCAGGCCAGCAAGTATCATCATACAGTAACCCCTCTGTGGTATTGTGGAAGAATGCAGGGGTGGAGCATGTGGTCCAATATTGAAAAGATATGATTCTGGTCAAGGCGTCAGTGCACCCAGATATTCTGCCTTTGGTGCAAGACTGCCAGGCCAGCAAGTATCATCATACAGTAACCCCTCTGTGGTATTGTGGAAGAATGCAGGGGTGTACCTTGCGGTCCTATATTGAAAAGTTTTTGATCTGGTAATGGGCGTCAGTGCACCCAGATATTCTGCCTTTGGTGCAAGACTGCCAGGCCAGCAAGTATCATCAAACTGTAACCCCTCTGTCATATTGTATCAACATACAGTAAGCCCTCTGTGGTATTGTGGAACAATGCAGGGGTGGACCATGGGGTCCTATATTGAAAAGAAATGATTCTGGTCAAGGCGTCAGTGCACCCAGATATTGTGCCTTTAATGCCAGGCCAGCAAGTATCATCATACAGTAACCCCTCTGGGGTATTGTGGAAGAATTCAGGGGTGGACCTTGTGGTCCTATATTGTAAAGTTTTTGTTCTGGTAATGGGCGTCAGTGCACCCAGATATTGTGCCTTTAATGCCAGGCCAGCAAGTATAATCATACAGTAACCCCTCTGTGGTATTGTGGAAGAATGCAGGGGTGGACCATGTGGTCCTATATTGAAAAGATATTATTCTGGTCAAGGCGTCAGTGCACCCAGATATTCTGCCTTTGGTGCAAGACTGCCAGGCCAGCAAGTATCATCATACAGTAACCCCTCTGTGATATTGTATCAACATACAGTAACCCCTCTGTGGTATTGTGGAAGAATGCAGGGGTGGACCATGTGGTCCTATATTGAAAAGATATGATTCTGGTCAAGGCGTCAGTGCACCCAGATATTGTGCCTTTAATGCCAGGCCAGCAAGTATCATCATACAGTAACCCCTCTGTGGTATTGTGGAAGAATGCAGGGGTGGACCATGTGGTCCTATATTGAAAAGATATGATTCTGGTCAAGGCGTCAGTGCACCCAGATATTGTGCCTTTAATGACAGGCCAGCAAGTATCATCATACAGTAACCCCTCTGTGGTATTTTGGAAGAATGCAGGGGTGGACCTTGCGGTCCTATATTGTAAAGTTTTTGATCTGGTAATGGGCGTCAGTGCACCCAGATATTCTGCCTTTGGTGCAAGACTGCCAGGCCAGCAAGTATCATCATACAGTAACCCCTCTGTGGTAGTGTGGAAGAATGCAGGGGTGGAGCATGTGGTCCAATATTGAAAAGATATGATTCTGGTCAAGGCGTCAGTGCACCCAGATATTCTGCCTTTGGTGCAAGACTGCCAGGCCAGCAAGTATCATCATACAGTAACCCCTCTGTGGTATTGTGGAAGAATGCAGGGGTGTACCTTGCGGTCCTATATTGAAAAGTTTTTGATCTGGTAATGGGCGTCAGTGCACCCAGATATTCTGCCTTTGGTGCAAGACTGCCAGGCCAGCAAGTATCATCAAACTGTAACCCCTCTGTCATATTGTATCAACATACAGTAAGCCCTCTGTGGTATTGTGGAACAATGCAGGGGTGGACCATGTGGTCCTATATTGAAAAGAAATGATTCTGGTCAAGGCGTCAGTGCACCCAGATATTGTGCCTTTAATGCCAGGCCAGCAAGTATCATCATACAGTAACCCCTCTGTGGTATTGTGGAAGAATTCAGGGGTGGACCTTGTGTCCTATATTGTAAAGTTTTTGGTTCTGGTAATGGCGTCAGTGCACCCAGATATTGTGGCCTTTAATGCCAGGCCAGCAAGTATCATCATACAGTAACCCCTCTGTTCTATTGTGGAAGAATGCAGGGGTGGACCATGTGGTCCTATATTGAAAAGATAGGATTCTGGTCAAGGCGTCAGTGCACCCAGATATTGTGCCTTTAATGCCAGGCCAGCAAGTATCATCATACAGTAACCCCTCTGTGGTATTGTGGAAGAATGCAGGGGTGGAGCATGTGGTCCAATATTGAAAAGATATGATTCTGGTCAAGGCGTCAGTGCACCCAGATATTCTGCCTTTGGTGCAAGACTGCCAGGCCAGCAAGTATCATCATACAGTAACCCCTCTGTGGTATTGTGGAAGAATGCAGGGGTGTACCTTGCGGTCCTATATTGAAAAGTTTTTGATCTGGTAATGGGCGTCAGTGCACCCAGATATTCTGCCTTTGGTGCAAGACTGCCAGGCCAGCAAGTATCATCAAACTGTAACCCCTCTGTCCATATGTATCAACATACAGTAAGCCCTCTGTGGTATTGTGGACAATGCAGGGGTGGACCATGGGGTCCTATATTGAAAAGAAATGATTCTGGTCAAGGCGTCAGTGCACCCAGATATTGTGCCTTTATGCCAGGCCAGCAAGTATCATCATACAGTAACCCCTCTGTGTATTGTGGAAGAATCCAGGGGTGGACCTTGTGGTCCTATATTGTAAAGTTTTGTTCTGGTAAGGGGCGTCAGTGCACCCAGATATTGTGCCTTTAATGCCAGGCCAGCAAGTATAATCATACAGTAACCCCTCTGTGGTATTGTGGAAGAATGCAGGGGTGGACCATGTGGTCCTATATTGAAAAGATATTATTCTGGTCAAGGCGTCAGTGCACCCAGATATTCTGCCTTTGGTGCAAGACTGCAGGCCAGCAAGTATCACATACAGTAACCCCTCTGTGATATTGTATCAACATACAGTAACCCCTCTGTGGTATTGTGGAAGAATGCAGGGGTGGACCATGTGGTCCTATATTGAAAAGATATGATCTGGTCAAGGCGTCAGTGCACCCAGATATTGTGCCTTAATGCCAGGCCAGCAAGTATCATCATACAGTAACCCCTCTGTGGTATTGTGGAGAATGCAGGGGTGGACCATGTGGTCCTATATTGAAAAGATATGATTCTGGTCAAGGCGTCAGTGCACCCAGATATTGTGCCTTTAATGACAGGCCAGCAAGTATCATCATACAGTAACCCCTCTGTGGTATTTTGGAAGAATGCAGGGGTGGACCTTGCGGTCCTATATTGTAAAGTTTTTGATCTGGTAATGGGCGTCAGTGCACCCAGATATTCTGCCTTTGTGCAAGACTGCCAGGCCAGCAAGTATCATCATACAGTAACCCCTCTGTGGTAGTGTGGAAGAATGCAGGGGTGGAGCATGTGGTCCAATATTGAAAAGATATGATTCTGGTCAAGGCGCAGTGCACCCAGATATTCTGCCTTTGGTGCAAGACTGCCAGGCCAGCAAGTATCATCATACAGTAACCCCTCTGTGGTATTGTGGAAGAATGCAGGGGTGTACTTGCGGTCCTATATTGAAAAGTTTTGATCTGGTAATGGGCGTCAGTGCACCCAGATATTCTGGCCTTTGGTGCAAGACTGCCAGGCCAGCAAGTATCATCAAACTGTAACCCCTCTGTCATATTGTATCAACATACAGTAAGCCCTCTGTGGTATTGTGGAACAATGCAGGGGTGGACCATGTGGTCCTATATTGAAAAGAAATGATTCTGGTCAAGGCGTCAGTGCACCCAGATATTGTGCCTTAATGCCAGGCCAGCAGTATCATCATACAGTAACCCCTCTGTGGTATTGTGGAAGAATTCAGGGGTGGACCTTGTGGTCCTATATTGTAAAGTTTTGTTCTGGTAATGGGCGTCAGTGCACCCAGATATTGTGCCTTTAATGCCAGGCCAGCAAGTATAATCATACAGTAACCCCTCTGTGGTATTGTGGAAGAATGCAGGGGTGGACCATGTGGTCCTATATTGAAAAGATATGATTCTGGTCAAGGCATCAGTGCACCCAGATCGCGGCTGGGGTCCTTCCAACGAGCGCGCGCGCGGGAACTTTCCCGGCGTCGCTGAAGGAAGGTAAGTATTAAACAAAGTGAGCAGCTGCAGGGCCTGTCCGAATGCCGATAGAGCATTCAGACAGGCCCTGCAGCTGCTCTCCGCTCATACTTACCTTCCTTCAGCGACGCGGGAAAGTTCCCGCGCGCGCGCTCGTTGGAAGGACCCCAGTCGCGATCACATGGTCCCACGTGGTCGCGGCTGGGGTCCTTCCAAGGAGTGTGCGCACAAAGACTTTCCCGGCGGCGCTGAAGGAAGGTAAGTATAGCGGAGAGTGGGGGGCATATCCATGAGCAGGGGGGCATATCCATGAGCCTGGGGGCATATCCATGAGCCTGGGGGCATATCCATGAGCGGCATTATCCATGAGCAGTAGGGGCATATCCATGAGCCTGGGGGCATATCCATGAGCGGCATTATCCATGAGCAGAGGGGGCATATCCATGAAGCAGCATTATCCATGAGCAGGGGGGCATATCCATGAGCCGGGGGGCATATCCATGAGCGGCATTATCCATGAGCAGGGGGCATATCCTGAGCGGGGGCATATCCATGAGCGGCATTATCCATGAGCTGGGGGGCATTATCCTGAGCTGGGGGGCATTATCCATGAGCTGGGGGCATATCCATGGAGCAGGGGGCATATCCATGAGCAGGGGGGCATATCCATGAGCAGGGGGGGCATATCCATGAGCGGCATTATCCATGAGCAAGGGGGGCATATCCATGAGCAAGGGGGGCATATCCATGAGCAAGGGGGGCATATCCATGAGCAAGGGGGGCATATCCATGAGCAGGGGGGCATATCCATGAGCAAGGGGGGCATATCCATGAGCAGGGGGGCATATCCATGAGCTGGGGTCAGGATATCCATGAGCTGGGGCAAATCCATGAGACCTGGGGGCTTTATATGAGGTCTGTTCTTATTGGAAAGCGTCACATGACATAAAATAAAAGTATCGGTAATTGGTATCGGTGAGTACTTGAACAAAAGTATCTGTACTCGTACTCGGTCTTAAAAAAGTGGTATCGGTGCATCCCTAATAGTGGTGGACCTAAAGGGTCCTATATTGTAAAGTTTATTATCTGGTATTGTGCCTTTAATGCCAGGCCAGCAAGTATCATCATACAGTAACCCCTCTGTGGTATTGTGGAAGAATGCAGGGGTGGACCATGTGGTCCTATATTGAAAAGATATGATTCTGGTCAAGGCGTCAGTGCACCCAGATATTGTGCCTTAATGCCAGGCCAGCAAGTATCATCATACAGTAACCCCTCTGTTCTATTGTGGAAGAATGCAGGGGTGGACCATGTGGTCCTATATTGAAAAGATAGGATTCTGGTCAAGGCGTCAGTGCACCCAGATATTGTGCCTTTAATGCCAGGCCAGCAAGTATCATCATACAGTAACCCCTCTGTGGTATTGTGGAAGAATGCAGGGGTGGAGCATGTGGTCCAATATTGAAAAGATATGATTCTGGTCAAGGCGTCAGTGCACCCAGATATTGTGCCTTTGGTGCAAGACTGACAAGGCCAGCAAATATCATCATACAGTAACCCCTCGGTGATATTGTATCAACATACAGTAACCCCTCTGTGGTATTGTGGAAGAATGCAGGGGTGGACCATGTGGTCCTATATTGAAAAAGTATGATCTGGTCAAGGCATCAGTGCACCCAGATATTGTGCCTTTAATGCCAGGCCAGCAAGTATAATCATACAGTAACCCCTCTGTGGTATTGTGGAAGAATGCAGGGGTGGACCATGTTGTCCTATATTGAAAAAATATGATTCTGGTCAAGGCGTCAGTGCACCCAGATATTCTGCCTTTGGTGCAAGACTGCCAGGCCAGCAAGTATCATCATAAAGTAACCCCTCTGTGATATTGTATCTACATACAGTAACCCCTCTGTGGTATTGTGGAAGAATGCAGGGGTGGACCATGTGGTCCTATATTGAAAAGATATGATTCTGGTCAAGGCGTCAGTGCACCCAGATATGTGCCTTTAATGCCAGGCCAGCAAGTATCATCATACAGTAACCCCTCTGGTATTGTGGAAGAATGCAGGGGTGGACCTTGTGGTCCTATATTGTAAAGTTTTTGATCTAGTAATGGGCGTCAGTGCACCCAGATATTGTGCCTTTAATGCCAGGCCAGCAATATCATCATACAGTAACCCCTCTGTGGTATTGTGGAAGAATGCAGGGGTGGAACTTGCAGTCCTATATTGAAAATATATGATTCTGGTCAAGGCGTCAGTGCACCCAGATATTCTGCCTTTGGTGCAAGACTGCCAGGCCAGCAAGTATCATCATACAGTAACCCCTATGTGGTATTGTGGAAGAATGCAGGGGTGGACCTTGCTGTCCTATATTAAAAAGTTTTTGATCTGGTAATGGGAGTCAGTGCACCCAGATATTGTGCCTTTATTGCCAGGCCAGCAAGTATCATCATACAGTAACCCCTCTGTGGTATTGTGGAAGAATGCAGGGCGTGCGACCATGTGGTCCTATATTGAAAAGATATGACTCTGGTCAAGGCGACAGTGCTCCCAGATATTGTGCCTTTAATGCCAGGCCAGCAAGTATCATCATACAGTAACCCCTCTGTGGTATTGTGGAAGAATGCAGGGGTGGACATTGCGGTTCCTATATTGAAAAGTTTTTGATATGGTAATGGGCGACAGTGCACCCAGATATTGTGCCTTTAATGCCAGGCCAGCAAGTATAATCATACAGTAACCCCTCTATGGTATTGTGGAAGAATGCAGGGGTGGACCATGTGGTCCTATATTGAAATGATATGATTCTGGTCAAGGTGTCAGTGCACCCAGATATTCTGCCTTAGGTGCAAGACTGCCAGGCCAGCAAGTATCATCATACAGTAACCCCTCTGTGATATTGTATCAACATACAGTAACCCCTCTGTGGTATTGTGGAAGAATGCAGGGGTGGACCATGTGGTCCTATATTGAAAAGATATGATTCTGGTCAAGGCGTCAGTGCACCCAGATATTGTGCCTTTAATGCCAGGCCAGCAAGTATCATCATACAGTAACCCCTCTGTGGTATTGTGGAAGAATGCAGGGGTGGACCATGTGGTCCTATATTGAAAAGATATGATTCTGGTCAAGGCGTCAGTGCACCCAGATATTCTGTCTTTGGTGCAAGACTGCCAGGCCAGCAAGTATCATCATACAGTAACCCCTCTGTGATATTGTATCAACATACAGTAACCCCTCTGTGGTATTGTGGAAGAATGCAGGGGTGGACCATGTGGTCCTATATTGAAAAGATATGATTCTGGTCAAGGAGTCAGTGCACCCAGATATTGTGCCTTAATGCCAGCCAGCAAGTATCATCATACAGTAACCCCTCTGTGGTATTGTGGAAGAATGCAGTGGTGGACCTTGCGGTCCTATATTGTAAAGTTTTTGATCTGGTAATGGGCGTCAGTGCACCCAGATATTCTGCCTTTAATGCCAGGCCAGCAAGTATAATCATACAGTAACCCCTCTGTGGTATTGTGGAAGAATGCAGGGGTGGACCATGTGGTCCTATATTGAAAAGATATGATTTTGGTCAAGGCGTCAGTGCACCCAGATATTCTGCCTTAGGTGCAAGACTGCCAGGCCAGCAAGTATCATCATACAGTAACCCCTCTGTGGTATTGTGGAAGAATGCAGGGGTGGACCATGTGGTCCTATATTGAAAAGATATGATTCTGGTCAAGGTGTCAGTGCACCCAGATATTGTGCCTTTAATGCCAGGCCAGCAAGTATCATCATACAGTAACCCCTCTGTGGTATTGTGGAAGAATGCAGGGGTGGACCTTGCGGTCCTATATTGTAAAGTTTTTGATCTGGTAATGGGCATCAGTGCACCCAGATATTGTGCCTTTAATGCCAGGCCAGCAAGTATAATCATACAGTAACCCCTCTGTGGTATTGTGGAAGAATGCAGGGGTGGACCATGTGGTCCTATATTGAAAAGATATGATTCTGGTCAAGGCGTCAGTGCACCCAGATTTTCTGCCTTTGGTGCAAAACTGCCAGGCCAGCAAGTTTCATCATACAGTAACCCCTCTGTGGTATTGTGGAAGAATGCAGGGGTGGACCATGTGGTCCTATATTGAAAAGATATGATTCTGGTCAAGGCGTCAGTGCACCCAGATATTCTGCCTTTGGTGCAAGACTGCCAGGCCAGCAAGTATCATCATACAGTAACCCCTCTGTGGTATTCTGTAAGAATGCAGGGGTGAACCATGTGGTCCTATATTGAAAAGATATGATTCTGGTCAAGGCGTCAGTGCACCCATACATTGTGCCTTTAATGCCAGGCCAGCAAGTATCATCATACAGTAACCCCTCTGTGGTATTGTGGAAGAATGCAGGGGTGGACCATGTGGTCCTATATTGAAAAGATATGATTCTGGTCAAGGCGTCAGTGCACCCAGATATTCTACCTTTGGTGTAAGACTGCCAGGCCAGCAAATATCATCATACAGTAACCCCTCGGTGATATTGTATCAACATACAGTAACCCCTCTGTGGTATTGTGGAAGAATGCAGGGGTGGACCATGTGGTCCTATATTGAAAAGATATGATTCTGGTCAAGGCGTCAGTGCACCCAGATATTGTGCCTTTAATGCCAGGCCAGCAAGTATCATCATACAGTAACCCCTCTGTGGTATTGTGGAAGAATGCAGGGGTGGACCATGTGGTCCTATATTGAAAAGATATGATTCTGGTCAAGGCGTCAGTGCACCCAGATATTCTACCTTTGGTGTAAGACTGCCAGGCCAGCAAATATCATCATACAGTAACCCCTCGGTGATATTGTATCAACATACAGTAACCCCTCTGTGGTATTGTGGAAGAATGCAGGGGTGGACCATGTTGTCCTATATTGAAAAAATATGATTCTGGTCCAGGCGTCAGTGCACCCAGATATTCTGCCTTTGGTGCAAGACTGCCAGGCCAGCAAGTATCATCATAAAGTAACCCCTCTGTGATATTGTATCTACATACAGTAACCCCTCTGTGGTATTGTGGAAGAATGCAGGGGTGGACCATGTGGTCCTATATTGAAAAGATATGATTCTGGTCAAGGCGTCAGTGCACCCAGATATTCTGCTCTTTGCAAGACTGCCAGGCCAGCAAGTATCATCATAACAGTAACCCCTATGTGGTATTGTGGAAGAATGCAGGGGTGGACCTTGCTGTCCTATATTAAAAAGTTTTTGATCTGGAAATGGGCGTCAGTGCACCCAGATATTGTGCCTTTAATGCCAGGCCAGCAAGTATAATCATACAGTAACCCCTCTGTGGTATTGTGGAAGAATGCAGGGGAGGACCATGTGGTCCTATATTGAAAAGATATGATTCTGGTCTAGGCGTCAGTGCACCCAGATATTCTGCCTTTAATGCCAGGCCAGCAAGTATCATCATACAGTAACCCCTCTGTGGTATTGTGGAAGAATGCAGGGGTGGACCATGTGGTCCTATATTGAAAAGATATGATTCTGGTCTAGGCGTCAGTGCACCCAGATATTCTGCCTTTAATGCCAGGCCAGCAAGTATCATCATACAGTAACCCCTCTGTGGTATTGTGGAAGAATGCAGGGGTGGACCTTGCGGTCCTATATTGAAAAGATATGATTCTGGTCAAGGCATCAGTGCACCCAGATATTCTGCCATTGGTGCAAGACTGCCAGGCCAGCAAGTATCATCATACAGTAACCCCTCTGTGGTATTGTGGAAGAATGCAGGGGTGGACATTACGGTCCTATATTAAAAAGTTTTTGATCTGGTAAGAGGCGTCAGTGCACCCAGATATTGTGCCTTTAATGCCAGGCCAGCAATATCATCATACAGTAACCCCTCTGTGGTATTGTGGAAGAATGCAGGGGTGTACATTACGGTCCTATATTGAAACGTTTTTGATCTGGTAATGGGCGTCAGTGCACCCAGATATTGTGCCTTTAATGCCAGGCCAGCAAGTATATCAACATACAGTAAACCCTCTGTGGTATTGTGGAAGAATGCAGGGGTGGACCATGTTGTCCTATATTGAAAAGATATATTCTGTTCAAGGCATAAGTGCACCCAGATATTCTGCCTTTGGTGCAAGACTGCCTGGCCAGCAAGTATCATCATACAGTAACCCCTCTGTGGTATTGTGGAAGAATGCAGGGGTGGACCTTGCGGTCCTATATTGTAAAGTTTTTATCTGGAATGGGCGTCAGTGCACCCAGATATTGTGTCTTTAATGCCAGGCCAGCAAGTATAATCATACAGAAACCCCTCTTTGGTATGTGGAAGAATGCAGGGGTGGACCATGTGGTCCTATATTGAAAAGATATGATTCTGGTCAAGGCGTCAGTGCACACAGATATTGTGCCTTAATGCCAGGCCATCAAGTATCATCATACAGTAACCCCTCTGTGGTATTGTGGAAGAATGCAGGGTGGACCATGTGGTCCTATATTGAAAAGATATGATTCTGGTCAAGGCGTCAGTGCACCCAGATATTGTGCCTTTAATGCCAGGCCAGCAAGTATCATCATACAGTAACCCCTCTGTGGTATTGTGGAAGAATGCAGGGTGGACCATGTGCGTTCTATATTGAAAAGAATGATTCTGGTCAAGGTGTCAGTGCACCCAGATATTGTGCCTTTAATGCCAGGCCAGCAAGTATCATCATACAGTAACCCCTCTGTGGTATTGTGGAAGAATGCAGGGGTGGACCATGTGGTCCTATATTGAAAAGATATGATTCTGGTCAAGGCGTCAGTGCACCCAGATATTCTGCCTTTTACAAGACTGCCAGGCCAGCAAGTATCATCATACAGTAACCCCTCTGTGGTATTGTGGAAGAATGCAGGGGTGGACCATGTGGTCCTATATTGAAAAGATATGATTTGGTCAAGGCGTCAGTGCACCCAGATATTGTGCCTTTAATGCCAGGCCAGCAAGTATCATCATACAGTAACCCCTCTGTGGTATTGTGGAAGAATGAGGGGTGGACCATGTTGTCCTATATTGAAAAAATATGATTCTGGTCAAGGCGTCAGTGCACCCAGATATTCTGCCTTTGGTGCAAGACTGCCAGGCCAGCAAGTATCATCATAAAGTAACCCCTCTGTGATATTGTATCTACATACAGTAACCCCTCTGTGGTATTGTGGAAGAATGCAGGGGTGGACCATGTGGTCCTATATTGAAAAGATATGATTCTGGTCAAGGCGTCAGTGCACCCAGATATTGTCCCTTTAATGCCAGGCCAGCAAGTATCATCATACAGTAACCCCTCTGTGGTATTGTGGAAGAATGCAGGGGTGGACCTTGTGGTCCTATATTGTAAAGTTTTTGATCTAGTAATGGGCGTCAGTGCACCCAGATATTGTGCCTTTATTGCCAGGCCAGCAAGTATCATCATACAGTAACCCCTCTGTGGTATTGTGGAAGAATGCAGGGGTGGACCATGTGGTCCTATATTGAAAAGATATGATTCTGGTCAAGGCGTCAGTGCACCCAGATATTGTGCCTTTAATGCCAGGCCAGCAAGTATCATCATACAGTAACCCCTCTGTGGTATTGTGGAAGAATGCAGGGGTGGACATTGCGGTTCCTATATTGAAAAGTTTTTGATATGGTAATGGGCGACAGTGCACCCAGATATTGTGCCTTTAATGCCAGGCCAGCAAGTATAATCATACAGTAACCCCTCAGAAGAATGCAGGGGTGGACCATGTGGTCCTATATTGAAAAGATATGATTCTGGTCTAGGCGAGTGCACCCAGATATTCTGCCTTTAATGCCAGGCCAGCAAGTATCATCATACAGTAACCCCTCTGTGGTATTGTGCAAGAATGCAGGGGTGGACCATGTGGTCCTATATTGAAAAGATATGATTCTGGTCAAGGCGTCAGTGCACCCAGATATTGTGCCTTTAATGGCCAGGCCAGCAAGTATCATCATACAGTAACCCCTCTGTGTATTGTGGAAGAATGCAGGGGTGGACCTTGCGGTCCTATATTGAAAAAGATATGATTCTGGTCAAGGCATCAGTGCACCCAGATATTGTGCCACTGGTGCCAGACTGCCAGCAGTAAGTATCATCATACAGTAACCCCTCTGTGGTATTGTGGAAGAATGCAGGGGTGGACATTACGGTCCTATATAAAAAGTTTTTGATCTGGTAAGAGGCGTCAGTGCACCCAGATATTGTGCCTTTAATGCCAGGCCAGCAATATTATCATACAGTAACCCCTCTGTGGTATTGTGGAAGAATGCAGGGGTGGACCATGTGGTCCTATATTGAAAAGATATATTCTGGTCAAGGCGTCAGTGCACCCAGATATATCTGCCTTTGGTGCAAGACTGCCAGGCCAGCAAGTATCATCATACAGTAACCCCTCTGTGGTATTGTGGAAGAATGCAGGGGTGGACCTTGCGGTCCTATATTGTAAAGTTTTTTGATCGGTAATGGGCGTCAGTGCACCCAGATATTGTGCCTTTAATGCCAGGCCAGCAAGTATAATCATACAGAAACCCCTCTTTGGTATTGTGGAAGAATGCAGGGTGGACCTTGCGGTCCTATATTGAAAAGATATGATTCTGGTCAAGGCGCTCAGTGCACACAGATATTGTGCCTTAATGCCAGGCCATTCAAGTATACATCATACAGTAACCCCTCTGTGTATTGTGGAAGAATGCAGGGGTGGACCATGTGGTCCTATATTGAAAAGATATGATTCTCTGTCAAGGCGTCAGTGCACCCAGATATTTGCCTTTAATGCCAGGCCAGCAGTATCATCATACAGTAACCCCTCTGTGGTATTGTGGAAGAATGCAGGGTGGACCA
Organism: Leptobrachium leishanense; assembly: GCA_009667805.1. NCBI lineage: Eukaryota > Metazoa > Chordata > Amphibia > Anura > Megophryidae > Leptobrachium > Leptobrachium leishanense. The sequence continues at coordinate 204,385,349 of CM019067.1, read as the reverse complement.
TGTGGTCCTATATTGAAAAGATATGATTCTGGTCAAGGCGTCAGTGCACCCATATTCTGCCTTTGGTGCAAGACTGCCAGGCCAGCAAGTATCATCATACAGTAACCCCTCTGTGATATTGTATCAACATACATAGTACACCCTCTGTGGTATTTGTGAAGAATGCAGGGGTGGACCATGTGGTCCTATATTGAAAAGATATGACTTCTGGTCAAGGAGTCAGTGCACCCAGATATTGTGCCTTTAATGCCAGGCCAGCAAGTATCATCATACAGTAACCCCTCTGTGGTATTGTGGAAGAATGCAGGGGTGGACCTTGCGGTCCTATATTGTAAAGTTTTATTCTGGTAATGGGGCGTTCAGTGCACCCAGATATTGTGCTTTAATGCCAGGCCAGCAAGTATATCATACAGAAACCCCTCTTGGTATTGTGGAAGAATGCAGGGGTGGACCTTGTGGTCCTATATTGAAAAGATATGATTCTGGTCAAGGCGTCAGTGCACACAGATATTGTGCCTTAATGCCAGGCCATCAAGTGTCATCATACAGTAACCCCTCTGTGGTATTGTGGAAGAATGCAGGGGTGGACCATGTGGTCCTATATTGAAAAGATATGATTCTGGTCAAGGCGTCAGTGCACCCAGATATTGTCCCTTTAATGCCAGGCCAGCAAGTATCATCATACAGTAACCCCTCTGTGGTATTGTAGAAGAATGCAGGGGTGGACCATGTGGTTCTATATTGAAAAGATATGATTCTGGTCAAGGTGTCAGTGCACCCAGATATTGTGCCTTTAATGCCAGGCCAGCAAGTATCATCATACAGTAACCCCTCTGTGGTATTGTGGAAGAATGCAGGGGTGGACCATGTGGTCCTATATTGAAAAGATATGATTCTGGTCAAGGCGTCAGTGCACCCAGATATTCTGCCTTTGGTACAAGACTGCCAGGCCAGCAAGTATCATCATACAGTAACCCCTCTGTGATATTGTATCAACATACAGTAACCCCTCTGTGGTATTGTGGAAGAATGCAGGGGTGGACCATGTGGTCCGATATTGAAAAGATATGATTCTGGTCAAGGCGTCAGTGCACCCAGATATTGTGCCTTTAATGCCAGGCCAGCAAGTATCATCATACAGTAACCCCTCTGTGGTATTGTGGAAGAATGCAGTGGTGGACCTTGCGGTCCTATATTGTAAAGTTTTTGATCTGGTAATGGGCGTCAGTGCACCCAGATATTGTGCCTTTAATGCCAGGCCAGCAAGTATAATCATACAGTAACCCCTCTGTGGTATTGTGGAAGAATGCAGGGGTGGACCATGTGGTCCTATATTGAAAAGATATGATTTTGGTCAAGGCGTCAGTGCACCCAGATATTCTGCCTTAGGCTGCAAGACTGCCAGCCAGCAAGTATCATCATACAGTAACCCTCTGTGGTATTTTGGAAGAATGCAGGGGTGGACCATGGCGTCCTATATTGAAAAGATATGATTCTGCGTCAAGGTGTCAGTGCACCCAGATATTGCTGCCTTTAATGCCAGGCAGCAAGTATCATCATACAGTAACCCCTCTGTGGTATTGTGGAAGAATGCAGGGGTGGACCTTGCGGTCCTATATTGTAAAGTTTTTGATCTGGTAATGGGCATCAGTGCACCCAGATATTGTGCCTTTAATGCCAGGCCAGCAAGTATAATCATACAGTAACCCCTCTGTGGTATTGTGGAAGAATGCAGGGGTGGACCATGTGGTCCTTTATTGAAAAGATATGATTCTGGTCAAGGCGTCAGTGCACCCAGATATTCTGCCTTTGGTGCAAAACTGCCAGGCCAGCAAGTTTCATCATACAGTAACCCCTCTGTGGTATTGTGGAAGAATGCAGGGGTGGACCATGTGGTCCTATATTGAAAAGATATTATTCTGGTCAAGCGTCAGCTGCACCCAGATATTCTGCTTTGGTGCAAAACTGCCAGGCCAGCAAGTTTCATCATACAGTAACCCCTCTGTGGTATTCTGTAAGAATGCAGGGGTGGACCATGTGGTCCTATATTGAAAAGATATGATTCTGGTCAAGGCGTCAGTGCACCCATATATTGTGCCTTTAATGCCAGGCCAGCAAGTATTCATCATACAGTAACCCCTCTGTGGTATTGTGGAAGAATGCAGGGGTGGACCATGTGGTCCTATATGAAAAAGATATGATTCTGGTCAAGGCGTCAGTGCACCCAGATATTGTGCATTAATGCCAGGCCAGCAAGTATCCTCATACAGTAACCCCTCTGTGGTATTGTGGAAGAATGCAGGGGTGGACCTGCGGTTATCGTATATATTGAAGAGTATTTACATATATTGAAAGTTTTTGATAAGTAATGGGCGTCAGTGCACCCAGATATTGTTCCTTTAATGCCAGGCCAGCAAGTATCATCATACAGTAACCCCTCTGTGGTATTGTGGAAGAATATAGGGGTGGACCTTTCGGTCCTATATTGTAAAGTTTATTATCCGGTAATGGGCGCCAGTGCACCCAGATATTCTGCCTTTGGTGCAAGACTGCCAGGCCAGCAAGTATCATCATACAGTATCTCCTCTTTGGTAGGGTTGCACCCATACCGATACTAGTATCGATATCGGTGCCGATACTGGGTACTGCAGGAGTACTTGGTACTCGTGCAGTACCCCCGATATTTTTTTCCGATACCGGAAGCCGGCATTGAGCCGGCTTGCCGGTATCCGAGGGGCTGCGGCGGCTGTCCGAATGCTCTATCGGCATTTGGACAGCCGCCCCTGGAGCTGCTCTCCGCCCTGTGTTTAATACTTCCCTTCCTTCAGCGCCGCGGGAAAGTCTTCGTGCGCACACTCCTTGGAAGGACCCCAGCCGCGACCACGTGGGACCATGTGATCGCGGCTGGGGTCCTTCCAACGAGCGCGCGCGCGGAACTTTCCCGGCGTCGCTGAAGGAAGGTAAGTATTAAACAAAGTGAGCAGCTGCAGGGCCTGTCCGAATGCCGATAGAGCATTCGACAGGCCCTGCAGCTGCTCTCCGCTCATACTTACCTTCCTTCAGCGACGCGGGAAAGTTCCGTGCGCGCGCCGTTGGAAGGACCCCAGCCGCGATCACATGGTCCCACGTGGTCGCGGCTGGGGTCCTTCCAAGGAGTGTGCGCACGAAGACTTTCCCGGCGGCGCTGAAGGAAGGTAAGTATGAGCGGAGAGTGGGGGCATATCCATGAGCAGGGGGGGGCATATCCATGAGCCTGGGGGGCATATCCATGAGCCTGGGGGGCATATCCATGAGCAGGGGGGCATATCCATGAGCCTGGGGGGCATATCCATGAGCCTGGGGGGCATATCCATGAGCAGGGGGGGGCATATCCATGAGCCTGGGGGGCATATCCATGAGCCTGGGGGGCATATCCATGAGCAGGGGGGCATATCCATGAGCCTGGGGGGCATATCCATGAGCGGCATTATCCA